>JAGFMF010012182.1:1215663-1256714 GCA_019455555.1 Galemys pyrenaicus | reverse complement strand
TGGATGGATGGATGGATGGATGGATGGATGGATGGATGGATGGATGGATGGATGGATGGATGGATGGATGGGTGGGTGGGTGGGTGGATGGGTGGGTGGGTGGGTGAGTGGGAGATTGGATGGATGGATGGATGATGGATGGGTGGGTGGTGGATGAATGGGTGGGTGGATAGATGGATGAATGGATAGATAGGCAGATGGATGGATGGATGGACAGACAGAGGGCTGAGTGGATGGGTGGAGGGAGGAGTGGGTGGATGGATGGACGGATGCATGGACGGATGAGGACTATAGGGTGGCCAGATGGGCGGGTGCTGAATATGTGGCAATAAAGGCCTAGAGAAGAGGCAACTCGAGATCTGCCTCCCCCTCTCCTGTTCAACCGAGTCCTCCACGTTCAAAGCATATGGGTCCTTAAGGACTCACCATCCTAGAGGTGACACCCCCTGCTTCTCCATTCAACTCCCCCACAGTTGGCTCTGCATCACCAGCCGTGAGACAGATCTCTTCCTCCCATAAGTATGCTGACAGGACACGCGCGGGCCAGTCTGTCTCCGGTCACGTCGTCGCTGGTGGCACAGGGCAGTCTGCCCCAGGCGCCTGCAAGTGGCACCACGGCCGTCCAGGAGGGCTCGGCGGGGGCCGCCTGGCGCATCCGTGTTAGCGTCTCACGTGGCACCGCTCCGGCTTCCTACCCAGGGCCGCTTTCTACTTGAGAGCATCGTGTGAAGACACTGTTCTCTCTGAGCGTCTTCCTGACCCGCCTGGCCCATGGGCGCGTGGCTGAGAGGACAGAGCTGACACGAGCAGGCTGTGCCTTGTCCCGCGCGGTGCCGCCTGGACCCGGCCAGGACTCAAGGAGCCGAGACGCGACCGGGCGTGTCCATCCTGCGAGGGAGACGACGCATTAATGTTTTATGCCCAACAAATGGGCTAATAAAAAATTCATTCACTGCTCCCCAGGAAAAGTCAGCATGTCTGGATCCGAGGTGCCTTTGCTGGGAGTTCACAGAGGCTTTTCTGCTCCCGGCTCCCGCCGTGCCACCCTCGCGTGCTCCGCATGCTGGGGCTTCTCCGTCCGCCGTCCTTGCCGGCCCTGACCCGGCTTCAGCCTGCAGGCGTGCGTGGCAGAGCGGGCGCTCTGGGCAAAGAGCAAACCATCTCTTCCCAGAGACTTGACTTCCGTGAGCGTGCCCGTGCCACCTTCTCTGCACATGCACCTTGCAGCTTCCAGGTCTGTTGTGATCTGCCCCGTGACCATCACATGCTGCATCCTGTGCCTCTCACAGCCAGCACCATCTCGTCTTCTGGGGGCTTCCGCCTCTGGCCCTGCCGTCTCCACTCCTTCACCCCACCCACCCGGCTCTGTTTGGGATCTTGGAATCACATATCTAAGTGGTTGCTCATCACTTAACTCGCCCAGAGAGCTCAGAGGCTCCTCTGCCTGCACCACCTCTGTCCGCTCTGCCAGCGCCTACACCACCTCTCTCCACTCTGCCAGTGCCTGCACCACCTCTGTCTGCTCTGCCAGTGCCTGCACCACCTCTGTCCGCTCTGCCGGTGCCTGCACCACCTCTGTCCGCTCTGCCGGTGCCTGCACCACCTCTGTCTGCTCTGCCAGTGCCTGCACCACCTCTGTCCGCTCTGCAGAGTCCAGGCCCTGCTCATCCCAGCCAGCCTCGTCCACAGCGGCCAAGCCCCCTCCCACCTGCTATCCCCACAGTGCAGCTACATCCACGTTCACTCTACATCACCACAGTCAGGCTCCAGGACAGAGAAGACAACCGTTTGCAGTGACTGAGTTGGGAAGTTTTAGCTTGTTCTCAGTAACCTTCTTATCTACAAGTAGCCTGTGCATCATAGCAAGTGGCCACTGGCCGCCCCATTGCCTGCAGGTACCGACTTTTGATCAGTTTCCCCTTGGCTTTTCCTGGAAACGCTGGCTCACTTTCCTTCGGCGTGTTTGTTGCGAGTGGCGAAGCGGTTTGCCCAGAGTGTTCATCGCATTGCTCTTCCTCTCGCACTGCTTCGGGGTGACACTTTTACTGAATATCAAATGTTTATAAAGCTGTTCTTAGGAAGCGCATCTTCAGGCCGCCGGGCCAGCGGCAGACCTGTGGAGGGTTGCATCCGTGGAACCCTCCGGCTGCAGGCGCCGTTAGCAGGTGCGCGTCGGCCTCCTCGCCCCCCGTGGTCTGGAAACTGGTTCAGGGTCGGGGCCTGACTGTACTGCTTAAGGTGTGTTTCTGCCCTGTCTTCTCACCTGTGGACTTTAGAATTATTTCAGTAGATGCCCCTTTGCAGAAAAGCAGCTGTTGGTCTCTCTGTTAGCATTAAATGTATTCCCTCAACACATATCAAATATTTACCCTGCGAGACGCTCGCCCCTGGCGTCGGCCGAGCAGGGCGCATGCTGGAACGCAGTAATTCAGTCCTTCCCAGCGTGATTTCTATTTCGAAAAGCTTGCCCACATTTTCCTCAGCTCTCCTGAATGAAGTGTCTCCCCTTTTTTGTTTCTTTACACCTGCTCGTCGCACCTCTTCCTTCGCACTGTATTTTTTAAATCCGGCCTCATCCCTGTTTCGCATGTTAATGCCCTTTCCCGCCCCTCCTTGGCCACTCCTGGCGTGGCCTTCGCCCCCGGCCTGTGCTGGCAACGGACAAGAGGTTGCCCGGCCCTCTTGGGCACCCGAGACACGGCGCCTCTGCGGGCTGAGCTGGGATCTTCTTGTGCCTTCTTTAGAACGTCTTTTTCCTGAAAACTGCTTTATCCAGCTTGGTTGCAACGGATGTCCCGGCGAGGCAACCGCGCAGCGCTACCCAGCTCTGCCGAATCCTTCCCATGCAAGGGCCCAAGACCAAGGCTCGCGGCCGGGGTCAGACGCGTGTGACACATCCTTGCTCACGGAGCACAGTGGACGTCCAGACCCAGTGCTGCACCCCAGTGCGGGCAGGAGACACCCCATCATCCCAAGCCTGTTCCGCTCTTTCCACTCAGCCTGCCACCTGGCTGCGGGGAGCTGCTTTGCCACTGGGGTTTTTCCAGTTCTGGGAATCATGCAAGTTACAGGAAGCATACAGGAACTTCACAGAAAGTATACAGGAAGCGTATAGAACGTGTATAGGAGGCATACAGGAAGCGCACAGGAAGTGGACAGGAAGCGCACAACATACGGTATTGGGTCCTTCTTCTCCTCAACACGTTGTTTTGAAATGCACCTCTGTGGTGTCCCCTGGGTGTGCCCTTTTAGTTTCCTTCAGCTGTGAGGGCCCCCTGATGCAGGCGCATGGCACCAGCCTGGACGCCCACAGGCCCCGTCGGGGTGCCAGCCCGTCCCAGCTGAGAAGCAGCCCTCGGGGGCCCCCACCAGCCTCTCGTTTCACGCTCTGCGTCAGCACAGCCGCCACACTGGCCTCCCGAAGCCCTGCTGGTGCCCGCCCAGCATGACAGAGGAGGGAGGGACAGCAGGGAGCAGAACCCCCTCGTGCAGCGGGGGGCGCGGGGCCGTCGCGGCCTGCACATCCCCAGCTGCGTTGCAGTGGCGGCTTCCAGCATCCGTTCTCAGTGGGGCTGACTCCGGAAGGCCCGACCAGCCAGCCAGTGCAGCGCGGGGAGTCGCGTGTGGGTGGTTCTCCATGGCGGGGTCTCCCTGCCCATCACCTGGGGCAGCAGAGCCTTGGCCCGGGCCCACCCTCCTCGCATCAACCCCGTTTCTCCCGCGCGTGGCTGTTAACCCACAGCTCGGAGACGTGAGGAAATGGAGAGCAGACAAGGGCTCGAGGTTCCGCTCGCTGTGCTGGGGCTTTCTGCCGAGGAGAAGCTTTGCTGAGTGGCCGGCGCTTTCCACCACGTGGGTGTGACTGCAAACCCTGCGAAGGAAAAGGACCGCGCTCCCCGGCGCGCGGGCTCGGGCACACCCCGTGGGCAGCTGCCACCCTCCTAGCCCTGTTCCTGATGTGCGTCATCCCGGCACGCCGGTGGAGCCCTTCCAAACCACGAGACGCGCATGTCCCGGGCTGGCCAGGATGCCGTCCTGGGACCAGGGAGCATGGCCGGGAGGTGAGGTCGGCGTGGGGGCCGTGAGGCCAGCGTCCACTCCGCGGGTGGCTCGGCTGGAAGGCCCCAGAGGCGTCTGCATAAGGTGGCAGCAGCGGCCGGGGCGCCCATGAGGCTGGAGGTGGGGCCCCCGGAGCCCTGGAGAGGTCGGCGCTGGGTGCGTGCGGCTCGGGCAGCTCAGCCTGTGATTTTTTAATTTTTTTAGCTTTTGACGTTTCCACTCTCCTCGTGGCTGGCGGTTCTTCTCACCCTGCCCTCTGGCTACAGGTGGCCTCCACCTTAAGTATTCTAGACTTGACAAAGGTGTGAGCGCGACACACAGTCCATAGCACCTCCAGCCTCGGGTATTGCCTGCTCCCGGGGGCCCCCCGAGTGTGCGGGGGTGCTCTCCTGTGGGCAAGGCCAGACGCTGGCCCCAGGTCACTAGCGCACACCAAGCAGCGGCGTCTGGACGGGCCCCACGTCCAGAAACCCCAGCGAGGCACGTCCAGCCCATGCCTGCGAGCCGCCCGCCCCTGCCCCCGGGGGCCGGCCCAGCCTGGCTCTGGGCAGACAGGTGCTGCTCGGCAGGTGGGCTGGGCACAGGCTGGGGGCTGTCAGGCCAGACTGAACCAGCGTCTCTACACCTGCAACTGTCCGGGAGCTGGTCGAATTCTGTCGTCATAAGTGCAGGCAGCGAAGCAGACAGCAAGGCGAGCACCCCAGGAAACCTTCAAAGGACGGGCCGCCTTTCCACACTGGCGCTGGAGGAGGCCGGAGGAGAGAACCCTCCAGGCAACACACATTCAGGCCCTGGGCGGGCGGGCAGGCCGCGGGGGCAGCAGCAGCCCCGCTCCAGAACCCACGGAAGCCGAGAAGGCGAAAAATCACAAAAGCTGGGAGACGCCCGCACACCCTCCTCCCTGCCAGGTCCTCGGCAAACTCCAGAGACTTCCTCAGCGGTGCTGGCACGTCCCTACCCCAGGAGGGGATGGGCGAGTCCAGCTACCCTGTGCTCTCGATGGGGGCCAGGCTGCTGGACACTCTCCGGATTGGGTGGACAAAGAATCAGATGCAGATTTCTTTCCCGGTGAAAGGGGCTCGCTTCTGAGTCCCAGCCCTCTCTGGATGAAGACGTCTTCCCCGGCTTGCTGGAGACTTCTGGTGACTGCTCTGGCCACCGGGGACAGGGGTCTGGTCAGGCCTCGAGCAGCCGCGGGGCTGCAGACCCCCTGCCGACACTCTGGGTGGGGCAGTGCCGCCACGGGAGCTGCTCGGCGTCCCGGAGGGGCGCTTCTGACCTTCCTTCAGTGCTTTCTCCTGCTGCAAACCCAGCCTGGGAGGCTCTGGGTGACTGAGTTATTGCCGGGCCCGGCACCCCCATGATAGATACAGGGGCCCAACCCCTGCTGGCCCCAGGTTCCCACAAAGCAGGCCTGTGGCATCTGGAATCTCAAACCAAGGTGGCCTGATGCCCAGAGCTCACCCCACATTCCCTGGGTAGTTTGTCCCCGCAGAGGAAGGAGGGGGATGGAGCCAGCCTCTGCCCCCGCCCTCCTGCTCTGCTCCGTCCACCTCCCTGTGACCTTCCGGCTGCCTCGAGTCACATGAAGGGGTGTGTTGCCTGGACCTGGGGTGGAAAAGCCAACCAGCAGGACAGCCCAGCACAGCACAGCCCACAAGCCTGGCCCGGGGAGACAGGAGGCCATACGAGCCCCGACCCAGGTGCACGGGAGGCTGGCTCTGGGCCCCTGCTTCCACTCAAGCACACCCCTGCGGCTCAGGGCCGTACCCCAGTGGTCAGCCTCCTCAGCGCAGGCTTCAGCCCGTGTTCCCCGGGGCCGGCTCCCAGCCCTGACGCTGCACGTGCTGTTCCCAGGGAGTACTACATCACCATGGTGAAGTGGGCCACCAGCACCAAGATCGCCGTGAACTGGCTGAGCCGCGCGCAAAACGTGTCCATCCTCACCCTGTGCGATGCCACCACCGGAGTCTGCACGAAGGTAGGAGGGCAGGGGGGCCGGCAGGTGGATGGGCCAGCAGCTCTGCAGCCCCAGAGCTCCCAGGTCAGGCCCCTTCCGTGGGCTGGGCTCTGCTCTGGTGCCACCTCCTGGGAGGACTGGGTACTGCATCCTGGCGCTCCTGGGCTGCTCCCTGATCCATGCCTGGTAGACCAGCTCAGACCCCTGCCCTGCCCCACCCCGAGGACGCTCAGACAGGCTAGGGGCTGGCCTGAGGTCCCAGGCCCTGGCAGAGCCAGTCCTGCCCCTGGCTTGCCCCATCTCCTGGCTCTGCCTTCCACCCAATCCCAAAGGTCACCAGCAAGCCCAGAAATGCTTCCCGGAGCCTCACCTGACTCACCAGACAGGTCAGAGAGGCTCAAATGCGGAAGGTGCAATGGACAGGAAGCACAGGGAAAAAAGAAGAAGTGAGAGCCTAGGACAGGCATGAACAAGGGAGGAGCCTCGCCCCAGTCACAGGCCGCCCCCGCCCTGTAGGCTGCGTGTGTTCCCCTGCTAGTGTGGGGGGGGCCCAATTGAAATCCGTAAATGCAGAGAGCTCTTTCAGAAGCTGTCTTGACCAGGAATCCTGCTTTCCCTGCCGAGGCAGAAAGGGCTGGCCACCACTGTGTCGTGACTTGGGGCGCTCAGAAACAGCAACTCTTGTCACGCCACCCGAGAACGGGCCGAGGGCCCCACGGTGTCACTGAACCCGGCGTCCTCGGTGGGGCTGGAATCGCCCTTATTTTTAAGTACAGGTTGGGCTTGATTTCCAGGAAGGAACGAGTGGACGCCCAGCTAGGACACTGGGGTATCCTCCCAGTCCCTGCCCAATGTGCTGTCAGCCGGCTCCCCCCAGGTCCAGACAGCCGTGTCAGCACCTTGGACAGCGCCACTGCCCCCCCCAAACCATCTGCGTCAGCACCAGGGACAGCGCCCCAGGGCAGCCCCTGCACTGACTGGTGCCTTCAGCCCTTCTGATAAGTTCATCTTCCAGATCGTCGCTCACAGCTATGAACTAGAAAGCTGGCACATGTCCACGCTCACGTGCCCATACGGCCACAAACCCCTCAAATGCTGCCCCTGAGGTTTTACATGGCCAGAGGTCACCTGGGTGGGCGTGTGTCTCAACAGGTCAGACACAAAGTTTACCAGACAGTCAAGGTGAGGGCTGCACCCAGGAAGCAGCCTGGTTTTCATCTACAGCTTTAGATACTTGATTTCCTGTGATAGCTTGACCTAAAGAAATTTCCGTGCCATCTGTGAACAGAGAAGGGCACACGGTGGGGCGTCGTCACATCTGATGTCTGAAGCTCACGCCTTGGAGACATGGACACTGCCCACCTTGTGTGAATCCTTCTCCTGCACCTTGGCCACCTCCGGGGCAGGGGAGGCCAGGTCGGCCACAGACGGCTCCTGGGTGACCACCTCCAGGGCAGGTGGCTTCTGTCTGGCTCGCCGTCTGCACAGGGAACTGGCCCTCGTCTGATGGCCAGCGTGGGTCCCCAGAGCCCGACACAGCATGTTCACACTCCCTGCCATGTACCTGTCTCTGCTGTCGGGGGCTGACACTGCTCAGCAGTCAGCCAGGACGCCCCCGAGCGCCCCAGTGCTGTCTGCATTTATGCAGCCACAGTGCAGGGGAATCACGTCATCTACGCTGTTGGTCACAGACGCGCACAGAATCCTGACACTCTTCTTTCATTTCAGAAACACGAGGACGAGAGTGAAGCCTGGCTGCACCGGCAGGTAACTCCCACGCCAAGCCCCTCGTCCTCTGCCCAGCCGCAGAGCCCAGCAGCGTGGCTGCATTCCCTGGCCAGGGCTCCTCGCTGCCATCAGACAGGAACCCCCCCCCCCCCGCTGACCGCATGGCATGGGTGGTCCTGGTGGTGGCTGCTCGGCCCGGCCCAGCCCTGCTGTTGTCCAGGGCTGCACAGCAGGCACGCTGCTCCATGGAGGAAGTCGCTGCTCCCGGAAGTGCGCCACATCTGTGACACTTCCTTGCAGATGGCAGCCTCTTGGAGAACTAGAAGGATGCCCAAAAGCTGCCTCGGCGGAGCCTGCATGCAGAGGGAGCCTGGGCTGTCCCCCAGCTCCTGCGAGGGCTGTCGCACTGGGAGTGGGCTCCGCGGCGGCCAGCTCCAGGCTGCCCTGGGCTTCCTGCCCACCCATGTAGCGCTTGTGGCAGAGTCTAGAGCTTACGAGGCTGGAAGAGACTGTGGGGCTACAGTGGCTCACGCCCTGACCTCAAGAAAAATCAGGCTCACGCACAGAAGGAAACCAGCTGGTGGCATTTTGTCTCTTCTCTCCTGTCTGTCCACACCTGACATTAGGAAGAGCAGCTGGGCACATGGGAAAGCTGCTTTCTTCTTAGCCCGCCTAGCAGGGTGGAACGTCTGAGGATCCGTGGGAAAAAATCAGACCAGATTTAAGCTGAGAATTCTGGGGGAGATGGCACAGGGGTGCTTCCTGTCGATGTGGAAGATTGTGTTTCTGGAAAATACTGAAGTGTCAACAGCAGCTCCCCAAGAACGTTCTCGAATCTGACTGCTGGCTGTCTACCCCGGCCCTCCATGGTCATCCTCGGATGGAGACCCCATAAAGGGACACCACTGCCGTTAAATACGCACCTTCTCTGCTCTCTGCTGATTTTATCCAAAACAGGAGGCACCCACAACGGCCGCCTGTGTTTTCCTATGTCCAAGTTAGGGCACCCGTCCATGCTGGGAAAATAGCAGGAATGGGGGTGCTTGCAAACCCAAAACCTTAGCTGGGCAGCCGTTCTGGGTTCGTGCTGACCAGATATCTGGAGTGACCTGTGACTCTCAGCTGTGAGGTCGCAATGAAAGGATCAGGGAACGTCCACTTTGTGTCCACTCTGGTCCACTCTGCGGCGTGCACAGCAATGCTGTGGGCTGGGGCAGGAACCACAGCCTTGCGGGGTCCAAGGTGGCTCGGCCTGAGTGGTTTTCAGAGCTCCCGCCCTTCGTGGCTGAGCAGCACCCACCGGGAAGACACCGTCTTTCAACTCAGCCGAGGGCCATGTTTGGCTATTGCCAGCAGCGCCGCGAGAATGCAGGGCGGATTTCACGCACGTAGAATATCTAGAATAAATCATGGCAGAGGCAATTGGCGGCTGCAGGGCTGAGGAGAGGGGTACAGCGAGTAGCAGCTTGGTGGACACAGGGCTTTACTTGGGTGACGGAGATGGGCGGGACTAGATAGGGATGGCGCTGGCGTGGCCTTGCCCACATGCTGGACACTGCTGAACCGTGCCTTTTATTCAGATGTCTTTTTTAAGATTTACTTATTCATGCACACAAGAGCTGGGGTACAGGCCAGAGGCAGGGGGTGAGAGAACTCCCCAGAGACAGAGTGGGGAGCAGAACAGGCAGATCCACTGAAGCACACTGCTGAGGGGAGCAGCAGGGAGACAGGAGAGGTCTGCTGCGCCCTGTGGGTCCCTCCCTGGCCGGGGATCGACCTCACGCTGCAGTGGCTGCGGATGCTTCACAGTGCAGCGCTCACCCCGCTGCGCCGCCAGGGAGGCCCTCAGGTGTCTTATTTCAGGCCAGTAGACACGTGGAGGATGTTCAGTGTCACGTCTAATAAGAGAGTTGAGGTCCAAACCACAGTGAGATTCCGTCCCGCGCCCGTGAGGACGGCGCCCGTGGCAAACACCCCAACATCAGCGCCGGAGGGGAGGGGCAGAGAGAGCAGCCCGGCCATCATCGGTGGGAGCGTGAGCTGGTGCAGCTGTGACGGAGAGCGACCTGGATGGGCCTTAAAACTGGACATGGAAACACGAGTGACCCAGCGGCCCCTTGGGGGCCCACCCGAAAACAGGCGCCCCTGGACTCAGAGGCTCTCCGCTGGTGTCTGCACAGCACTGACCACAGAGTGGACAGAGGGGCCCAGAGCACTGGACGAGAAGGTGCCTCCGGCCACAGCCAGGAGACACCCCCTACGGCAACAGGGCAGCGGTGAAGCCGGCCAGGGGCAGAGACAGTATCGGCCTTCACAGGTGGACGGTCCAGCCAAGCAAAACCCCACAGAAGCTGACGGGCGTGACACGCTCGGGGGGTTGCGAGGGCAGGGCGGGCCGGGCGTCAGGCCCTCTGCAAGCAGGACGGGGCCTGACCCGTGACTATGCTCTGCTGCCCGGCCTCGCCTGCCGGTGCCGCATCACACTCTGCATCGCCACCAGAGCAGACAGTGATTTGCAAGAAGACAGCCATGTGACTTTCACCTCACACTGCACAAAATCAAAGCAGCTCGAGCAGCAGCTCCCGAAGACGGACGCGCAGAGAGGCCCCGAGGACTGAGGTGAGACCTCAGCACCAGCCCCTGGGGCAGGGGGGCGGCGTGCACAGCACGGCCTCACCCCCAAGCAGGAGGGGACCCCTTAACGTAACAACGGCTTCGTTCCGGAGCCCAAATTTCATTGCGTGATTTTAAATCTTGGGCCGGGGACCGGACAAGACTATCTGGGCCGTGGAGACGTGGGTCCGAGGCGCCCGCCAGGAAGAGACGCTCTGGGAACGCCCGCTACGGGAGAAGCCAGCTTCCCACGGGGTAGCGTCCGTCGCCCCGAGACCAGAGCCGCTTCCCCAGGCCTGAGCCAGCCAGGCGATCGCGTCGGAACCGTGCACTGTGGCTGAGATGACATCTGCCCGCGAGGCCAGTCAGGAGGACCAGAGCCTGCAGCGGAGACACTGGCACAGCCGATGGTGTCTCGGTATAAAAGCAACGCGCTGGCCAGGAGTCGTTGTTTACCCCGTTTATTCAGGTTTCTCTCTGCCAGAGTGCAGGCGTGTCCCCAGAAAGCTGAGGCCGTGGGGGAGTGTCCTGCGGTCGGCGGACAGAAGGATGCCCCCAGAGCCCAGTGTACCGCGTCTCCATCTCCCTCACTTTTAAATACCACGCGCCTGTTCTAAATAGAAAGGTAAACATTTGCAGATTAAAGGTTTCATTTTATTGCAAATATTCATGAAGATTAAATGTCATTCTCGTCACGTGGGGTTTATCCTCGGGCGTCATCTCGCGCCGCGGGGAGACGAGCGTCCCTGTGCCAGCTGGGGCTTGTTTACCGTGTGCGCTCATCCCGTGCTCCGCGCCCGAATCAGAGCGCCTGTCGTCGCCAGCTAATTGTCGTTCACGGATGGAAACTTCCAAACTGGAGCCCTGAGGACAGGAAGCTGCGGTGCAAACTCCGCTTGTCTGTCAAGGCGGCGGGGGCGGGGGTGACGGGCGGCATCTGGGGGCAGGTAGGGCTGCAGACGTGGGAACTGGGGCTGGCCTGGCGTCTCCCCGCACCCTCCCTCACGCCCCTGCCCTGCCTGCATCCCGGCCCAGCAGCTCCCACCTACCAGGATTGCTGCTCTGTGGAGCGTCTGCCTGGGTCCGTCCGCGGGGTGCTTGTTTCTCTCATGCTCGCTCAGCGCCCGTCTTGGGCCCCCGACTCGCCTCCCCACCTCGCTCCTGGAGCTCCCGTCAAGGACAGCTGCGTCCTTCCCGTGGCCAGGCCCGCACCGGGTAGAGGAACGGCCTGGTCCAGCCTCCACTCCGGCCTCGCCCGCAAACCCGGCCTGCAGGTCCTTCCCGGAGAGCCGGGCAGTGGGCCTCGGGCTGTTTCCAGGAAAACGGACAGTGCGGCACACCAGCCCGAGGCCCCTCGGCGTGGGCTGCTGGTCCGGAGGCCGTGGCAGCACGTGGGCCCCCACGTCTGCGGGTCTGGGTGGGTTTCATCCGCTGAGCGAACAGAGGCAGGCTTGGAGGGAAGGCCGGTGGCGGCAAAGTCGGCTGTGCCGCTCCAGAACCGCATCCCCAGGTGTCCACAGCCCGGAGGGTGGCCCCGTGGCCAGAAGGCCTGCGGGCGCTTCTCTCTGTCACTTGGGGGCCCCGCGCCCCCTCAGGGCCCCTCCCAGCTCCCCCGAGTCCCCTCCCCTGCGAAGGGTCGGCCCGCGCTGCCGCAGCTGCCCGAGGCTAACGGGCGCTTCGCCCCCAGAATGAAGAGCCAGTGTTCTCCAAGGACGGGCGCAAGTTCTTCTTCGTCAGGGCCATCCCGCAGGGCGGACAGGGGAAGTTCTACCACATCACCGTGTCCTCGTCCCAGGTGAGCCAAGTTCTGCGCACTCCGTGGTGGGGGCCCAGCCACCTCCTGTCAGCGGCCAGCCACCCTGGCCACCCCAGCCAGCCAGGCCACCCCAGCCACCCCAGGCCACCCAGGCCTGGACCGAGGGCCCAGAGGGTGAGGGACAGGCACCCGCACCGGTGCCCTCGTCAGGCCTGCCCTCCAACCACCGAGGCCGCCGCACAGGCCTGGCAGGTGCCGCGTCCAGGGTCAGCCACTCGGGGCCCCGGCCACCCGCCTAGGTGCCTGCACATGCCCTGCGGGGGCAGCCGCACCCTGGCACTCTGAGCAGAGACGGCCCAGCGGGGCGCAGTGCCCAGCAGATGGCCCAGCCGAGGCGCAGCACCCAGCAGACCTTGGGGCTCGCGCTCGGGGCCTCCGCCGTCGGCTGAGCCGCCTGCCCTGCGCCCGCAGCCCAACAACAGCAACGACAACATCCAGTCCATCACCTCGGGGGACTGGGACGTGACCCGCATCCTGTCCTACGACGAGAAGCGCAACAAGATGTGAGTGACCGCACCCCGCGTGGGCACCGGGTGCGCTGGGGAAACGAGCCTGGGAGCCCGGGAGCCACAGGGCAAGAGGGCGCCCGCGGGGGGAGGCGCCCACGGGTCGCACTCGGACATGGGTCTGGGCCGGCAGCCACTCACCCCAGTCCCACACCAGAGCAAGGACACACGCCCGGGGTTCAGGATCCAGACAGTGGGGGACGCTCCCAGGCTCCAGGCCTGACCTGCACAAAGTGTTCGCAGTCCTTCTCCCCAGGGCACCCCACATCCAAGGACACCCCACACCCAGGGGTACCCCATATCCATGGGTACTTCACACTCAGGAGCACCCTGCATCCAGGGGCACCCCACACCCAGGAGCACCCCACATCCATGGGCACCCCACACCCAGGAGCACTCCTCATCCAGGGGCACCCTACACCCAAGGGTACCCCACACCCAGGGGTAACCCACATCCAGACACCACACACCCTGGGGTACCTCACAAACAGGAGCACCCCACATCCAGGGGCACCCCACACCCAGGAGCACTCCTCATCCAGGGGCACCCTACACCCAAGGGTACCCCACACCTAGGGGTACCCCACATCCAGGCACCACACACCCTGGGGTACCTCACAAACAGGAGCACCCCAAATCCAGGGGCACCCCACACCCAGGAGCACCCCTCATCCAGGGGCACCCCACACCCAGGGGTACCCCACATCCAGGCACTGCACACTGTGGGGTACCTCACACACAGGAGCACCCCACATCCAGGCACACCCACACCCAGAGGTACCCCTCTCTCAGGGACACCCCACACCCGGGGCACGCACACCATGAGCAACGCACCACCACCGCTGACCTGACAGCCGGGGCTCAGGCTTGTAGATGAGTCTGCCCCCTGCTGACCACGCCCTGGCCCCGCCCCTGCTGGCGCCGGCCCCGCCCCTGCCCCCGCCCCCGTGCTCACCCCAGAGAGGTGTGCACAGGGCAGAGCCTGTGCGGCACCTGGGCCAACTGACCCGGTGCCCCCCCTTCTTTGCAGCTACTTCCTCAGCACGGAGGACCTGCCCAGGAGACGCCAGCTGTACAGGTGCGCGCCGCCAGGGCCACTCCGGTGCAGCCACGGTGGCCGGGGCGCCACAGGGACCTGCGGCCTTCATTGGGGAGGGGGGCGCCCCACCTGGGGAGCGTGCTGGGGCCCAGGCAGGCTCCGCTGTCCTGCTCTGCCGGTGCAGCGCCCCTCCTGGAGTGCGGCCCAGGCCCTCTCCCCAGGATCTCCGCGGGGAGTCTGGCTGGGGTGAGCGCGGACGGGAGCCGGTGCAGTCGGGGTCACTGCCGCGCGTCACCAGCCAGGCCCGCCGCAGAGGCAGAGGCAGCGGAGGCCTGCGTCCGAGGCGGGAGGCTGCGTCCTGGGGGGGCCGTGACCCGCGCTCTGCCCCTCTTCGGAGCCCAGGTGCTCCCCTGCCCCAGTCACTGTTCCCACCGGGGCTTCTGGGTGCCAAGAGGGCTCAGTCCTGGGTCTCCCCATGCACCCCTACTCTGCTCTCCACGAGGGGAGACGAGAGCCCCCGAGGGTCAGGGCCGGCCCTCTGTCCCCAGTGAGACCCGCCGGCCCGGGCACGGCCCTGTGGCACCGCCGGAGGGACAGAGCGACCGCGGGCTGAGGCCGGGACAGTGCGGCCAGTCTAGGCCGAGCAGTGGCCCGAGGCTCAGGACGCGGGGCAGCCCCAGTCCCAGCCCACCCGTTGGTCCGCAGGCGAGAGCGTGGGGCCAGGGACAAACCGGTGCTCGCTCGCTCCTGTGACCACCGCTGCTGCCCCCCCAAGGGCCGCGGTCTGTCCTGCCACCAGGTCATGGGGGTGGCCGAGGGGCCCTGCCCCGCCCTCCGCCCCGCTCCTGCCTGCCCCCACACAGGCTGCAGGGGGCAGCCGCCTCCCGTGCAGTGCCCAGAGAGTGGCTCCGGCTCGCGCCTTTCCCCTCGCAGAGGCCGAGCCGGCCGGAGGGGCTGGGCCAGGCTGCCCGCCCTGCTGTCCTGCTCCCTGGGACAGCGGGCTGTGCCAGCAGCCTCAGCGCCACCCCGCCCTGCCCCCGCCCCACCTGCCACGGGCCAGTAGCGGCCACTGGGGTCCAGGACCCCAGCGGCCACCAGGGAGCGGCCGGAAGGAGCTCCCCGCACAGCCTGACCCGCGGGGCGCGGGGGGAGGCCGGGTCGCGGCGAGGGCAGAGCTGGGCGCGGGCGGGCGGCGCTGGGCCGGCGGGCGGGCGCTCACCGCGTCTCCCCGCAGCGCCAGCACGGTGGGCAGCTTCAACCGGCAGTGCCTGTCCTGCGACCTGCTGGACAACTGCACCTACTTCAGCGCCGCCTTCAGCCGCAGCGCGGACTTCTTCCTGCTCAGCTGCCAGGGTGAGTCCGCGCGGAGCCGGGCCCTCCAGGCCCCACGCGCTGCGGGGGTGGCGGGAGCACGAGGCTGGGCCTGTGGGGGGCTGGGCGGCTGGGGCTTCCCGCCCTCGGCCTCAAGTCCAGCCGCGCTGGGCGTTACAAAGTAGCAGGGTCCGGGGAGCCCAGAGCCTTCGGCCTCAGGCGTGACCACTCAGGGGCAGGACAGGTGTGGGCAGCACAGCGTGGGCAGCTCAGCCCAGAGGGGCTGGGCCGGCCTCTGAGCGGCTCCTGGGCCTCACCTCGGTTCTGAAGAGCTAGCACAGCGCAGAGGGGCTGGCCTGAGAGCCCTGGAGGCCCAAGAGACTGCCCTGGGACGATGGGGGGAGGGGCCAGTGACTGTGTGGCCGGAGGACAAGCTGGGTCACCTCGGTCTGGGGAGAGGCTGAGGGACCCGAGCCAGGAGAGCCTGGACCCCAGAGCCCACGGGTCCTCCTCCAGGACCCCAAGGCCGGGGAGCCTCCTCTGGGACCCCAAGGCCAGGGAGCTGGCACGAAAAGCTCAAGCATTGTAAACCTCAGGAGAAATGACCAGGCCCAGCTGGACTGCCTGGGGCTTCTGGGGAAGGCCCACGGAGGCAGGAGGGAGGAGGCCCTTCTCAGGCAGGGCAGACTCAGCTGTGAAGGGGGGCAGTGCCCTGGGAACAACCTCAGGGAGCCTTCTGGAGCCGTAGGGGGCGGTTCCACTGCCCGGTGGCACAGCAGCCAGTGGACATGAGTCCAAGAGCCCCCCTGTCGGCAGGTGTCAGTGTGGGACCCCGATGCGGGACCCCACCTCCCCCTCTGCCCCTTCTCTCCCTCACCCCAAGCCGCTGGGAGGCCCTGGTGCACCAGCCAGCACCCCCGCAGGCGCCCTGTGTTCCCCGGTGCGGCCAGACCAGGAGGCCCTTGCAGGCGAGAGGCGGTCAGGAAACGGGGCCTCTCCTGGGACAGCCGGGAGGGGTCTGACCGTGCCCGGACAGAGCCGGCCACGCCTGTCTGGAGCTGGAGTGTTGTCTGTCGGGCCTGGGACGGGACGTGGGGCGGGGGTGGGCCGAAGCACTGGGGAGCCCCAGGGCTGCCTGGGCACCCCGCAGCAGCAGGAGGCCCCGGGCCGGCCGTCTGCGGGGCTGTCACCAGCGGCATCCCCTACGCCTGGACACAGCGGTGTCCTCGCCGGTCTGGCGGGAGGCGGCTGGTGGCAGCACGTCCATGGGGCCGTGGGGCCCGGGCGCCGCCTCTCCGACCGGTCGTGCCCCGCGCCTGAGCCACTCTCGCCGCCTGGCCCCGAGCTCGCCGCTCTGACGTCTGGCGTCTGTCCTGTGCCGCTCAGGCTTCGCCCCTTTTATGTCTTTGCAACTGTAATTCCTGAGGGTTTAATTTCTGTTAGGCCTGTAGCAGCCGGACGTGCATCACCGTTCTGGGACTTGCAGTTATCATCTTATAAAAGGGAAAAGTACGGCAGGTGAGGGGAGCGTGTGGGTGGCGCTGTGCCCCCATCGGTCTCCAGGGCAGAAGCGAGGGGCCTGGGTGGTCCTGAGGATGAGGGGCCATGGCAGGCCACACGCAGGGGGCCGAGTGGACACGCCTCACCCGCTGGACCTCGGGGAGGGACGGCCGGAGGCACCTGCTCTCCCCACTCTGCTGTCGGTGCCAGCCTGAGCGCCTTGCACGGCCGAGGCAGCGGCTGGGAACCACCTGCAGCTTTTGCCCGGCCCCGGCGCCCCACCTGCCGATAGGCAGAAAGAGGGGGCCGGAGACGCTCTGAGGCGTGGGCCTTTCCATCTGCACCCTGCCCGGGCAGCACCCACAGGGTGCGGTGCGCCGAGAAGGAGGCGCCCCGTGAAGGGAGGATGCGCATCCAGAGGGGACTCGAACAGAAACCAGCGGCTTTGGGCCGGGTGCAGGGGCGGGAGGCGCGCGGACGGCGGTAGGAGCTGAGAGGGCGTGTTCTCAAAACTAGGAAAATGATTCTAGGTGATTCCAACAGGTTCTGGGAAACGCGAGCCTGCTGGTTGGAGTTGGGGGGGGACAGGAGGGAGGGATGGGGGGTGGGGGGTTAGGAAGGGAAAGGAGGGGACAGGGAGAGAGGGACAGGAAGGGACAGGGAGGGAGGTGCAGGCAGGGACCCTACAGAGCCCCGACGTGGGCCGAGCACGCCAGCTCACTGGGCGGACCGGCAGGCGGGAGGCAGGTGGTGGGGGCCCTGCGCTCGGAGCCGACCGTCCATCACCCACGCACAGAGCCAACTCGAACGCACCTGACGGACCACCCAGGCCCGTGAGGCGGGGGACAGGCTGATGGCCGGGACCCGGCCTCTGGGGCTGCCGCCAGAGCCCAGACGACACAAGAAAAGCACACGCTCACGCTGACACCGGCTGGGATGACTGGTGTGGCTGTCTGGGAAACGGCCTGGATTTGCCCTAGAAAACTGGAAGTGCAGATGCCAGGCGACCCAGCCGTGCCCGGGCCTCGCCCCAGGAAGCCAAGACCGGTCCCCATCGCGCCCAGGTGGGGGCGGGGCCCGTGCACTCCCAGGGCACCATCCAGCCCTTTGACAGCGTGGCAGGCACACAGGGCAAGCCCAGCGGGCGGTCCCAGGACAAGGGGTAGCCTGGACGGCTGCAGAGCGGACAGCAACAGAGGCTTCTGGCAACCGAGGACCCCGCGCACAGTCCTGGGCCGGACTCTCGCCCTCGAGCAGGAGGAGCGCGGGTCGTGGGACGTGTGAAGGGGCTCGGCCTGCAGGCTGGACTGAAGTGGTCGCTGGAGTGGAAGCGCCTGGTCAGCCCAGAGGGAGGGCGTTGCCTTCCGGTTGTCAAAGACATAAATAAAGGGGTGCACCGCGGTCTGGGAGATGCAGGTAGAAGGTCCGCCTTTTTAATCAGCTTCGGCTCTCCCGACAGCTGCACTTCTGCTCAGGAGCGTTGCCGGAACTAACGGCAGTTCTGATGCGGTTTCGGCCCCCAAGGGGACATTCCACGCGGCATCGCTGCCCTGTCCCCTTCCTTGGGGCCCGAGGGCTGTGGGCGCTCTCGCTGCTCCAGGCGCCCCAGCGGCACCTGTCCCCCGATACTACGGGCAGCTCTAGCACCGCAGATTATGGGGGGAGGGGGCAGCGCACGCCAGAAGGTGCCCGGCACACGGTGCATCCAGGGGGCGCGCGCGCCCACAGCCCAAGCCCTTCCGCAGCCGAGGGTCAGAGCCCAGCTCCGCCCACAGAGGCGCCCCAGCCCCGCCTCGGTTTCTCCGCGTGCGTGGGTGGGCCCGCCGTGATGCGCCGTGTGCCCGGCCCTGAGTCGGGCTCTGCTGCTGCTGCTGCAGTCCGGTGCCGAGCGAGCCTCCTGGAGGTGAACCCGGACGCGTGTCCCTGGAATGCTGCACGCTCAGCGCACAGCACGTCTGCGCTGGAGATCCGAGTGTGGTGGACAGCGCCCTGCAAAGACCTGAGTGCAGGACCAGTTCCCTCATCCTCCCTTACCGCATCACCGGACCTCCTGGCAGGAGGGGGACCGCCTCGCGGACACCAGAGGCTTCCTGGAGCGCCCCCAGAAGGCGGAAGGGGCAGCCCCTCGGCGGGAGGACGGCCGGGCTGTGGCCCGGACAGCACACGCCGGTCCCGGCGTCACCAGGCACCCGCCCCCAGCGCGGGCTCAGACGGATGAGAAGCAGCGGCAGACCACGGCTGCAGCTGTCTGCGGCGCGCTGCGCTGGGCCCGGGGCTCCTGTTCTCTCCGCAGCCCTGTGTGTGCGCCTGGCGAGTCTCACCGCCAGAGGGCGCTGCCGCACTGCGTTTTGTGCTGGAACTGCCATGGGGTCCCGCAGTGACCCCAGGGCCCTCCCCCCCCCCCCCCCCCGGCGGGCNGACCCCAGGGCCCTCCCCCCCCCCCCCCCCGGGCGGCTAGTGCCCCCTAAGAGATGAGGCCTCCCCGGGATTCACCAGGTCGCCCTGGGACCCAAGGACTGGCGTGTCCGGCTTGCGAAGCCTTCAAGACGGGGCTGAGCACTGGTGGCCAACTTGAACGGGAGGGAGGGAGAGAGGGAGGCCTTTGGGTGTGGAGTCCAGTAAGGCGGACTTTATGGGACTGGCGGACTTTATGGGACGGACTGGCGGGGTGGGCTGGGGAGGGGGAGTCCGGGGAGGGGCGTGGCCAGGGAGGGGCCGGCCGGGAGGGGCGGGCCCAGAGCCTCTGGCTGTGGGACTCTGCTGGGGGCAGGAGGAGGCAAATGGTGCCACTGGCGCCTTGAAAGGCAGGACTTGGTGACTTGAGCCAGAGGGGCAAGGCTGGCGACTGGGAAGCTGCGGAGAAGAGCCTGCCCGGCCTCCCGGAGCGGGGAGAGGCGGGACCTCGCTGCCTGGCTTACTGAGTCGGCTGGCGCTGTGCCCTGCGGCTTGCGGCCAACGCTCGCCTTTACCCGCCTTTACAAAGCAGCTACAGTAGGACTGGTGGCGGCGCCGCGACCCCCACCCTCAGACTGCTGCCCTGGGTTCTCCTGAGTGTGCGCCCTGTGCCACCCCCGAGGCGCGCCCCAGCACCAGCGTGGACCGGAGGCCGGCGAGGACAGGGCCCTGAGCTGTCACCGGCTGGGGCAGTGGCCGGCGGCCCTCACGCCTCGTCACCTCCCGCGGGACGGTTGTCAAGTCACAGCTGCATCTGCAACTTGTCGGGTGGTTTTTGCTTTTTGTTATTGTTGTTTTAGGGTTTACTTATTTTGTAGAACTGGGGTGCAGGCCAGGGATATGGGGGGGTGAGAGGACTCCCCAGAGACAGAGTGGGGAGCAGAACAGGAGGATGCACTGAACACACTGCTGAGGGGAGCAGCGGGAGGCAGGAGAGGTCTGCTGCGCCTGTGGGTCCCTCCCTGGCCAGGGATCCACTCGCACCCGCCGGACAGCCAAGGCAGCCCCGGGCCAGTAGCCCGGCTACTCCGCAGCTGGCTCCGCCAGCAACACGCGCCCGAGGTCCGCGGGAAGGTTCGCGGTGCTTTGCCGGGCAGCAGCGTGCGCATGCGTGGCAGCAACGGCAGGTGCGGCGCTCCCCAGACCCCCCGCCGCTCGCGTCCGATTCTCCTTCCCCTTCTGCGTGCAGCCAGACTACCAGGCGTGCTTGCTGGACCACGCGCCTGCGAGGGGCATGGGGGTGTTGGAAGGACCGCAGCTAAGCAGCGTCCCCTCAGGCCTGCCTGCCCGATAGCCGAGGCAATGCTGTCCAGGCCCGCACAGCCGTTAGCACAGGGCGGGGACCGGTGCCCAGCAACCGGCTGCAAAATGACCCCCACACCCACTCTGGGCTGATGTGCGTGGTCGTTTGAAAGAAGAAAAGCAGAGAGAGCCAAAGTAAAAGGACTCTTACTTGTTTAAAATGAGTTGAGTCCCCTTTGTATGTCACAAGACCCCCCCCCCCCCCCCAAANCTTACTTGTTTAAAATGAGGTGAGTCCCCTTTGTATGTCACAAGACCCCCCCCCCCCCCAGAAAAGAGGTCTGTGTGCCGACGGCGTGTTTAGCAGGCCCCTTGCAGCCTCAGAGAAACCCTGACACACCGCCCAGCCCGCAGCTCGAAGCCCGAGTCCCACCCTGCACTGGGGCCTTTGCTTGTGTCTTCGTCCGAGGACGCGCTCTCTGACCCAGGCGTCTCCCTGAACAGCCTGTCCTGTGGGAGAGCAGCCTTTCCTCAGCGTGGTGCGCTTACAAGCAGAGGCCCAGTGCCCAGCAGAGTCCTGCTTCCGCATGGGGTGGCCCAGATGCGGGGCACCTGCCTCCCGGGATGGGCTGACCTGGGGACCAAAGCCAGGGTTGGGTGGGATTAAGCCACCACAAGAGATTAATTTTGATTTAAGGTTTTTTATTTATTTATGCACACAAGAGCTGGGGTGCAGGGCAGAAGAGGGTGGGGTGAGGGGACTCACCAGAGACAGAGTGGGGAGCAGAGCAGGCAGATCCACTGACAAACACTGCTGAGGGGAGCAGTGGGGAGGCAGGAGAGGTCTGCTGCGCCCTGGGGGTCCCTCCCTGGCCAGGGATCAAACTCACACTGCAGTGGCTGCGGAAGCTCCACAGTGCGGCGCTCAACCCGCTGTGCCCCCAGGGAGCCCCACAATTAGGAGATTTAAAACTATGCTTGGAGGCTGCTTTCTAACCTTTGTTTTGTATCGTTCCCATGGTCGGTGTCTTCTCTTTGGCCGCCCTCCATATTAACAGGGGTGCAGGTGGCACAACTGTGCTGTGCGTCCCCCAAAAAAGAAGCCAGTCCTGATCCTGTGCCGCCACAGCTGCCGCCTGCATGCTGGGAGGAAGCACGGCCGGTGCCAATAGCCGATGACCGCGTTCTCCGCCGCAGGCCACAGGGAACGGGCGCGGGGTGCTGGCTGTTCAGCGGGAAGGCTGAGTCTGGGGCAGGTGCGCACTGGGGAGGGCCCGCCACCCACCATCGGCACTTGGGACCCAGGCTGCGCCCAGAGGTGGCCCCAGCACGGGGTGACGCGTCCCTGGTGCAGGGGCATCGGGTGTGACCGTGTGTGTTCTGTCTGAGGCACGGTGGAAGCTAGGTGTAGGAACCATTACACCTTTAAAAAATGCAATTAAAAAGGAAAAGAGGCCATCGTTATTTGCAGAAGGCGTGAAAATATACGTGGAACCACCGAGACTCCACTGGAACCCTGGCCAGGACAGAATAGGTCAGCAACTGGCAGCTTATAAAACTGCTACGTAGACGATGAGCTAGAAGAGAAGGGAATCAAGAAAATGGTCCCATTTGTGGTCACACCAAAAAAATACCGAGGGGTAAACCTCACAAAGGAGGGAAAAGACCTGCAAAGGGAACACTGTGAAAAGAGGTGGAGGAAGACACGAAGAAGTGGGAAGACAGTCGTCCCCGCTCGTGGGTCAGAAGAACCGGCAGTGCAAAAGGACCATCGTATCCGAAACGGCACACAAAGTCAGTTCAGCTCCATGAGGATTTCTGTGGCATTTTCAAGGCAGTGCAACAGATAGCCAAAGCAATCCTGACAGAAAAGGAGATGAAGAATGGCAGCTGCACTGCCGGCTTCAAGCTGTACTGTAGAGCTATGATCATTAAAACAGCATGGTACTGGGCACACAGTGTGCGACCCCAGAACCAAACACAGATCTGTATGGACATTTAGTCTTCAACGAAGGAACCAAGAGTATGCACTGAAGCAAGGAAACCCTCTTCCGTACACGGTGACGGAAAACTGGTCAGCCACATGCACAGGAATGAAACTACACCCAGGGGTGACAGGTGCATCACCCATCGGCACACGCCCACAAGCCGCCTGCGGGTGCACCCAGGAGGCAGAGACACACCTGGAGAATGTAGGGGAATAAATACTAACTCCAAGATGGTCGCTACCTTGGGCATAGGAGCAGACTCAGATTAGGGAGGGCCACAAGGAACCTCCGCATGATGATTTACTTTTTAAAATAAGGCATGCCTCCAAGGGGTTGAGCGCCGCACTGTGGGGCTTCTGCAGCCACTGCATCATGAGTTCGATCCCCGACCAGGGAGGGACCCACAGGGCGCAGCAGACCTCTCTTGTCTCCCACTGCTCCCCTCAGCAGTGTGTTTCAGTGGACCCGCCTGTCCTGCTCCCCACTCTGTCTCTGGTGACTCCCCTCACCCCACACCTCTGGCCTGTACCCCAGCTCATGTGCATAAATAAAATCTTTAAAAAAAAAAATAAGGCAGTGTGATCCAGCATTAAGATTTGACAAAGCTGGAGGTTGAAATTGTGTCTCTTTGGGTTTTTTATTTATATGTATAAATATCTGCTTTGGTGCAAGTATTACCACATAGATGACTGTTACTGCAGGAAGCGGGGAGAGGGGTCTACTGCTTGTCACTCTGTTCCTTCCTTGAGAGTTTGAAATCTTCTAGAACACGCATCAGGTCCACAGGTTGGAAAACAAGGGGTGAAGCGGGGTCGGTGGCTTCCTGCCGTGTGGCCAGGCGATGCACCCCACACACACACTTGTCGCGTCCGCGGCATTCAGCTGGAGAGCGGCCCCTGCACGGGCCCTAGATCGACAGCCGCTCACTGTGTCGATAAGCACGTGGGCCAGGTCCGCTCTTGGACTCAGCTGGAAGGGGCGGAGGGAGCACGTGGGGTGTCATCTGCTCGGTGACTTGCTCTTCCACTGAGCTCCTTCTGGGAGGGGCAGAAGGATCGTGGAGCCGTTGCTGTCAGGCTCGGCGGCTCACCCCACAGCCAGCGCGGGCGTCCCTCCCGGGTGCTGTGTCTTCAGGCTTAGAGGCACCGTGCCCAGTGGCCCGTCCCCAGGGAGCCCGCCAGGCGGGGCGGTAGCACGCACGTGTTTGAGTCTCAGGGACCCCACCAGGACTGGCAGCGGGTCTCCGGCGCCCCGCACGGTCCTATCTGTGCTGGAAAATACTGTTTGTCCGAAGCGCAAGTGCAGGGGCCATGGCTGGGTGAGCGGGCGGGGCGCTGTGGGCAGGCCCCCCACCCGTGGGTGCTGTCTGCTGGTCCCTGGGAAGAGGCGGGCGTCTGCCCAGTCTCAGCTCATCTGGGGCCTGGAGTGCACCCGTCTGGCCGCTTGGGGGCCAGGGCGCCTCTGCTGTCTCGCCACGGCCCCAGGGGTCCTGACCAGAGGGGTCTCTGAGCCCCCGGAGGGTCCACGCGCGCTCTCTGGCTGGAGACTCAGCCCTCGCCGTGTGGCCCCTCGGAGGGGGCAGGAAGTCCGTGACCCCAAGGATGCTAACTCCAGCCAGCTCCCTGCCCCAATGGAGTGCGGCCCAGGCCTGTGTGTGCCCGCCCTCGGGAGGTCACAGCACCCCAAGTCCCCGCGGGAGCCAGGAACAAAGAGGACCCGGCCTCAGTATCCCCACAAGGACTATCGCTCAGCTGCCTTCCGCCTGCACCTGCCTCCCTCTACCGCCCCCACCTGGCTCCACCTGCCTTCACCTACTCCCACCTCCTCCTACCTCCCTCCACCTGCATCCCTCTACCTCCACCTGCCACCACCTGCCTCCACCTGCCTCCACTTGCATCTGTCTGCATCCCCCTGCAGGCCACATCCCCCCACCTGCCTCCACCTGCATCTCTCTGCATCCCCCTGCAGGCCACATCCCCCTACCTGCCTCCCACCTGCCTCCACCTGCACCTCTCTGCATCCCCCTGCGGGCCACATCCCCCCTGTGCCTCCCACCTGCCTCCCCCTGCATCTCTCTGCACCCCCCTGCATGCCACATCCCCCACCTGCCTCCACCTGCATCTCTCTGCACCCCCCTGCATGCCACATCCCCCCACCTGCCTCCCACTGTTAGGGAAAAGTTGCCCTAAATAAATTACACAAATAAATGTATAAACTCCAACCCCCACTCGAAATCAAAATCCACAAACCCTGTAAGGTCATCATCACAAAGTGGACGGCTGGGACCTAAGGGCCAAGCTCAGCAGCCGGTGTCGCGTAAACCAGACTGTGGCCCTGGGCCTCTTCCTCAGAGCAGCTCTCAGCGCTGTTACGCTGCAGCTCAGAACACTAGTAAAACATTTACGAGTCTATCTCCCGCTCTTCTCCTTGTGTTACTTATCATTCTGTGTCCCCTCCTTTAAATAAAACCCTTCATCAGGGCCTCCCTGGTGGCGCAGTGGGTTAAGCAACGCACTACGAAGCAAACCACAGCCACTGCAGCACGAGTTCAATCCCCAGCCTAGGAGGGGACTCACATGGCGCAGCAGACCTCTCCTGCCTCGCCCGCTGCTCCCCTTAGCGGTGTGTTTCAGTCAGTCTGCCTGTACTGCTCCCCACTCTGTCTGGTGAATCCTCTCACCTCCCTGGACTCTGGCCTGTATCCCAGATCTTGTATGCATAAATAAATAAATCTTTAAAAAAAAAAAAAAACCATCACCTGCCGTGGGAGCCTGCAGTGGGGGTGTTCTGAGTGCCTTCCACGCGCAGGGGAGGACCCCCTTGGGCAGACCCGTGTTCTAGCAGTTGCCCTGAAACATCACCTGCGTCCACCTGCGTCCACCTCCTTGGTCTCCATAGCCCACCAAGCTCTTCCATCTCAAGCCCCCCTCTGTCCTTCCCGTGCACCTTTCGGCCAAGGCGTCAGCGCCTGCTTGGGCCAGCACCGTCCCAGCACCGCAGACCCTGCAGCGGGCAGACAGCCTCGGGCTCTGCGGCGCGGAGGTGCCGTGCCCGACAGGCGGGTCGCGGCGGGAGAGGGGCTCTAGGCCGAGACCTGGGCGGGAGGCATCGCCTGCCGCAGGAGCCGGCTCTGGAAAGGCGACGCAGGACTCGGGCTTGAGGGGCTTCCCAGAACGTGGCGAGTCAGCGTGACTTGTACGGCTGTGAGCCCGAGGCTGCACAGACACTTCTCTCTCGGATGGGCTCCCAGCACCGCCCCAACAGCCTGCCGGGGCCTCCACTGCAGGGCAGCAGGCTGCACCCCTCCCAGCGGACTAACGCTCTCCTCTCCTGTTTCTCCCTCTCCCCTCCAGGCCCGGGCGTGCCCACGGTGACCGTGCACAACACCACCGACAAGAGAAGTAAGTGCCTGGGCCTGTCCTTGACCTTCCTGGACTGGGGACAGCGGAGGGGGGAGCTGGAACAGCTGGTCTGCAGGTCTACCTGCAGCCCGAGAGGAGGGGGGAGCTGGAACAGCCGGTCTGCGGGTTCTCCCTGCGGCCCGGCCCGAGAGGAGGGCCCTTCCAGCAGTCACAGTGGGCCCACTGACTGCCAGGAGTGTGGCTCCCCAGGAAGGGGTCCCCTGTGGCCCTGGCCACAGCCCCAGGCGGAGTTTCCCGGAAGGGCCTGCACCCACCTCCTGGCCCCCACCTGGGCCCGGGCCTGGCGCCCTGAGCCTCGCTGCTTGGGGCCTGGGCAGTCCCAGCACGAGGAGCTCCACGGCCCTGTCCCCGCAGAAATGCAGCTTCTCAGTCCCAGGAGCTGTCGCACTCTCGCTCGAGGACCCCCAGCCCCTGCGGCCTCCCTCGGGTGGGTGGGAGGCATGTGGGCAGCTGTAGCTTCCATGCCAACCTCACCCCTCCCCAGGCCCCACCTCTCAGGCATGGGGCATGGCGGCCTCTCCAGCCCTGCAGAGTAGGGGGGCGCGGGGCGGAGCGCAGCCTGCTCTGGCCTCCCTCTGGCCCATCCTGGCCATGGGCGTGACCCAGGAGGGAGCCGGGTTTGCGCAGAGACAGAAGGGGAAGAACCGCCTGAGGGCTTCACACACAGCCTGTCGGGCGCCCCCAAACTGTCCAGGGTGAAAGCGGGGCCCCGCTGCCCAGTCCCCGGGAGCCAGGGGCTCCTGGCCTGGAAACCGCAGCCGCCCACCCCGCTTCCCTGACCGGCCCCTGAGGACATCACGCGGCGCGGCGGCTGGGTCAGCAGGGTAGTGGCGGGAAGACCCGGCCAGAGGAGACCACCGGCCAGCGCAGCGTGGCCAGTGTCCGCAGGGCGTGGGCAGCCCAGGGCCCGAGCCGAGGCTGGACTCTCTGCTGCTTCTGCCTGAAACGTGAGCTCCCCTGGGGTGCCCGTCCTTCTCTGCCCACCCCCAGCACCCCGGAGGTGCTGCCTGCCTCCTGGGGAGCTTTATCTGCACAGCCCTGCGCAGCTGGACTCTGAATTATTTAAATGCTGTTTCCTTAAGACTGTAATTATGGTTGGGGCCAAGAGACCCTCAGTTGGTGCCGGCATCCACGCCCCGGGGTCAGGAAAAGCAGCAGTCACAGGTAGCAGCCCGCGCCATGTGATGCGGGAGAGCCGCCCACGGGCCACGGGCCGGGGAGAGGCCACGGGGTCCAGCCGTGCTCCCGGCCCATGCCCAGCGCCTCCACCCGTTCCCAGTCAGCAGCTGCAGCACCCGCCTCTGACAGCCGCAGGCCTCGCCCACTTCCTCCCCGAGCTTCTAGGAGCAGCACAGCAGCCCACTGCCCGCTGGCTCTTGGCCCAGGGCACTTCCGCCCAGAGTCTGCCTGAACAGGTTGCCTGGAGCTGAGGCTGACCGGCCTCCTGTCCCTGAGCTTCTGCCCTGGCCTGCCTGCAGGGCCGAGTCCGCAGGGCAGGGCCGGCGGCTGCAGCCTCCTCAGCCAAGCGGGCACCCGGAGCCTCCTCCTGTGGAGGGAGCTGGTGTTTGACACGAGGGCTGCGTGCAAAGAGCGGGGCACCGTTCCAGGGCAGGGAGTGGCAGGGGCCAGAGGGCATAGGGCGGCTCCGGGGGCTGTGCCGGGGCTGCCCCCTCCCGGCACACCGAGGGCAGCAACTCCCACCTGGCCCCCAGCTGCGTGGGCCCGTCCAGCTGCTTGGACACTGGCTGGGGACACAGACAGAAGGCAAAAAAGCAGTGAAAGGAACAATGACCACCCAAACCGTGGGACAGGCGCTCGGTGAGGGGCCGGCGCCCGGCTAGGACTTGCGGGCAGCCCAGCCCGGTGGTGGGGGCCGAAGCCTGGAGCCGGGGTGCGCCCAGCTCTGCAGGCGTGGGCCGGGGAGTGGGCAGGGAGCTCAGAGCCCGCGGCTAGGACCCCACAGCCACCATGCCTCCGCGGACCTGGCCCCCGGGCCAGTGCTCCCGCGTCAGGCCAGCTGCCCGTGGGCTCGTGGGCCTGGCCAGTCGTGTCCCTAACTCACTCGGCACCGACGCCCCAGTCCGCCCGGCCCGTTAGCACATCCAGAGCAGCGGGTGCACCTGCCGCCGGCCCCGGGGATTGGCCTGGCGGGCTCTGCGGGTCTCACTGTCCCCATCTGATAACGGCTAATTCCGCCAGATATTAGAGGGGCCCCCATTTAATTAAGGAGTGGCCGTTTGTGCGCTCCAGACTGGAGGTCCCCGCGGCCCTGGAGTCAAAGGAAGGGTCCTGGGGGGACATGCTAATCTTTGCTTATTTCCTGCGCTGAGCGGCTGCCCTCTTTGAATGCAATTACGGGAACAAATAAAGTGGCTTAACCCAAGTCCCCCGAGTGTCCGCGGCGCTCTGCTGATAAAGCCGGCTGCGCGGGCATCATTAAATGGGAAATCTAATGTTTAACTAAATGTGATCGTCTGGGGCTGGGGTGCCTCTCTGTGAAGGGTGGGGTTTCAGTACGGGCCGAGCTCTCCAGCTGTGCGTCTTGAGCAGGGGAGCGGGAGCCCGGGCCGCCCTGGGGCTGGTCCGAGCGCTCTCAAGCTGGACAGGAGGCCGAGGGGCGGGCGGCTCAGGCCCGTCCTCTGGGAGAGCTTCCCTGGGTCAGCACTGGGTCGCGGGAGCGGCCAGAGGGCACTGGGCGGCTCTGCCCAGTCCACTTGGCATTTGAAGCCTGGGCCTCATGGGCCTGGCCTCCGTGGGCCCCATGCTGGGCCACTGCTGCCCCCGGGTGCCGCGGGGCTCCCGTCTACGGTGGAGTCTCTGGCCGCACCCCGCAACCCGCCACTAGCTGCGCCTCTCACCACCGGCTGCGCGCTCCACTGTCTGGCCGGCTCATCAGCAGGCTGGTCTCCAAGGGCTCCGGCCTCCAGTCATGCGAGGCCTCGGCTGGCTCGGTCCGGCTGCGTGGAGGACAGCCCCAGCGAGCACGGGCAGGGGCGGCTGTGGCCACCGGCAGCCCCTCGGCTCCTCTAGGGCCACCTGCTCTGGCCCGTTCATTGGGGTGGTGGCCGACTGTCCGCAGCTGCCCCATCCCTCCCTGCCCAGGGTCAGCACAGAGAGAGGCTGTGGGCTCCATCCTCCGCCTGCTGTTCCTCTCTCTGTCCCTGGGCTCCTGTCCCTCCCTCTGTCCTTCTGTGACTAGCTGGGACCTTGAAAGGGGCCGTGTGGGGACAAAAGGGACCTGGACACGTGCAGACTTGGCTGTGGGGCGATGCCCACTTCTGGACATGCACTGGGCTTCCACGCGGGTTGTGGTGCATCCAGCCCTGTTCACGAGGTAGGGCGGGCGGCGCAGGTTCCCGTGCGCAAGGTAGTACGGGCAGAGCAGGCTCCCATGTATGAGGTAGTGCGGGCAGTGCAGGCTCCCGTCAGCACACCATGTCCTGCTGCCTGGTTCCCAGTGTGGCGGCAGAGAGCAGGCGGCTTTGCTGCCGGGAAGGGAGCTTGGTGCAGCGGCCATGGGGCAGGAGAGCGATGGCGCGGGCAGGAGGGCGTGCTGGCCACCAGGTGCTCGGCGTGTGCCGCCCAGGCGCGTGGGAAGCGGCTCCACCTGCACGCGGCCAGCCAGGCCAACGCGCCCACACCGGGCCCAAAGCACGCAGCTGCGCGTCTGTGGTGAAGGGCCGGGGCCAAGTGGTGAAGTGATTCGGCCTCGCGCCTGTCCTTCGGCCATGGTGGCCGTGGTGTCTGCAAAGCCACAGTCCTCAGGCGACGTGGCGCTGGCCCCTCACCTGCAGCCGACACAGGACACGCCCTGGCCCGGAGGCACGGTGAGGAGTGGCCCGGCCATGAGCCCAGCGGGGGCCGGTCCCCGGGCGCCTAGCTCCGAGCTGACCTGACACTTTCCTCGAGCCACCTGGCGTCTTGCTTCTCTGCGCAGACAGTGCGACGGGGCGGAGGCGGGCGGCGGCGGGACCAGGAACCCCCGGCCTCCCTCCTGGCCGCTGGCCTGACCCTGCCCTCCTCTCACCAGAGCTCTTCGACCTCGAGACGAACGAACACGTGCAGAAGGCCGTGAACGACCGGCAGATGCCGAAGGTGGAGTACAGGAAGATCGAGATCGACGACTACAGTGAGTGCAAGCGCCCGGTGGGCCCCGCCTGGACACCTGGACGCTCGGCCAGGACGCTCGGCCTGGAGCAGCCGGCCCCGGGGTCCGGGCACGCGGGGCTGTGCCTGCAGGGCCGGCCTGGCACCGGGCTCGCGCCTCCCTCCCGGAGAGGCTGCGCGGTCCAGGGCCTGGTCCTCTCCCTCGGAGGTGCCATGACCCCGGGGGCTCCCGAGGCGGCTTTCCGTGCAGGGGTGCTCTTTCGGCCGCCAAGGGCCGCAGGGGTGTACAGTGAGGGCTCTGGGGCCTTGCTCCCGGAAGCATCTGCGCTCCGCGGCCTCGTCTGCACCCTCCCTCCTCCCGCCCGGTCCGCCCAGCTGCTCCATGAGTGCCAAGCACCTGCCCCACCGGGGGCACCGATGGGCGGACGGGGTGCTCAGGCCTCCATGCTCCCCTGCGCGTGCCCCGGGTCCGCTTGGCTCTGGTCCTCGCTGCCCACCAGCCACTGACCCTGGACATGTCAGAGCAGACGCCCAGGCCCCGTGGCAGGCCGCCCTCCAGACTGCCCGGCCCCTTGTCATGGGCTTCGGATGCCTTCGCCCTTCCCTCCCCAAGGCGCCGTGACTCTGGTCCAGTGCCCTCTCCCTGCCGTCGCGGGCAGCGTGAGCTCATCGGTGGGCCCCATCCTGGCTAACTCGGCCGGTGGCCCGTGGGTGGGATGGGGCTCTGACCGGTGATGGCTGAGCAGAGGGTCACTGCAGGCACCGTGCCCGCTCCTGGCCGGCCCCGGCCGGCGGTTCCTCGTCACCCGGCCTGAGAGCCCTGGCGCCCACATAGCACGTGCCCGGGGTGCTGCCCAAGGCTCCCTCAGTGAGCAGCGTCAGCCCCAGCGGGTTGGGAACGCCGCAGCTCAGCAGAGGGGACTGGGCTGGGTCCCTCGTCCCCAGACTCTGCTGTGTGGCCATGTTAGCGCGGACACACTCCGCCTGGGCCCGGCAGCCATGGGCGTCCAGAGCGCTGGGTCCAGGGGCTTGAGAACGACCTCCAGGAGTGGGGGAGAAGCTGCAAATTAAAAAACAAACGTGGGGGACAGAGAGGCAGGGCCACCTTGCAGCACCCCAGGCTCTGGCAGCGGAGCACAGATGCGAGAGCCGTGCCTGGGCGGGACGGGAGCGCACTCAGGACCTCGACCCGGCGCTGACGGGCAGACAAGACCTGCGGCCAGCGGGGAGGGCTGCTGGACCTGGAGCACACGGGCGGGGGCTCTCCGGGAGGACAGAAACCAGCCCCGAGCCGCACCACCCGACCCACAGCAGGGGGTGGCGGGCGACCCTCGGCCTGCACCGGGTCCTGGGCTCTCAGCGGCCTTAGCCCTCCTGTCGTGGTGCTGTCTTCTGTCCAGGCTTGCTCGGGACGGTTCAGAGTGGTCAAGTGGGGAGACGCAGTGTTCGAATCAGCGGAGACTGTCCAGCCCGCGGGGAGGGTGGGTGACGTCCTTGCTGCTTCAGCCTCCCACACAGAAGCCACGGTCCAGGCACCCAGACTGCACCACGCTCGTGGGGTCCTCACGTTAATCAGATGTTTATTTTGTGCCGTCCTTTTTGAGAAAAGAAAGCAAGATGACTTTAGATGGATGATGAGTGAATGGAAGGATGGATGGTGGGTACATAGATGGATGGAAGAATGGGCGGGTGGACAGTGGATAGATGGATGGATGGATGATGGGTAGGTTGTGGATGGATGGCGGGTGGATGAATGGTGGGTGGATGGTACATGGATGGGTGGATGGATGATGCATGATGGATGGATTGGATGGTGGTGGATGGATGGATGGATGGATGGATGGATGGATGGATGGATGGATGGATGGATGGTGGTGGATGGATGGATGGACTGGATGGTGGTAGATGGATGATGGATGGGTGGATTGATGGTGGTGGATGGATGGATGGATAGTGGTGGATGGATGGATGGATGGATGGATGGATGGACTGGATGGTGGTGGATGGTTGATGGATGGGTGGATGGATGGTGGATGGTGAATGGATGAGATGGATGGATGGTGGGTACGTGGATGGATGGGGAGGAAGAATGAGCGGGTAGATAGTGGATGGATGGATGATGGGTAGATTGTGGATGGATGGCAGGTGGGTGGATGAATGGTGGATGGACGATGGATGAATGTAAGTATGAATGGATGTATGAATGGGTGATGGATGGATGGTGGATGGATGGATAAGCAACTTGTACATCTGATCCAGTGCCCCTTTAGCTGCTGCAGAATCTACCTACAAACCTCAGAACAGACTCCATAGTTTGAGGGCCCAGGGGAAACGGAAGCATGGGGTGTTGTTCCCATTCATTACAACAGCAGATGTGAGCTGAGCTCAGGCCCTGCACAGGTCGTCCCTGCAGCCAGACTGCATGTTCCTGCCCAGCCCCACTGGCCCTCCTGGAGCCGCCCCAGTCCCTGCGGGCAGCTTTCTGGAGCCTCGCTCAGTACTCTCAGAGCTAGGGGCAGACGGTCCCCTCAACAGGACCCTTCCTGTTCCCGAGGCCGCAGCCGTGCTCCCCCTGGACCCCACTTGGCCCTCCACCACACTCCCCAAATAGGCAGGAAGGGCCTCTAGGCTGCCCCATGCTGGGGCTTCTGGTCTGCTGAAGGGGCTTGACTGAGAGACACAAACAGGGGGAGCAGGCAGGGGTGCCCTCCCAGGCGGCCCATTTCCTGTGGTGGTTTTGTTTTTCCATTTAATGCAACCAGAGGCTGCCGCAGGGCTGTCCAAGGACAGGAACTGTCTGGGGGAAAGGGGCTTTGGAAATGCGTTCAGCCGGAGGCCACGTCTGCTGGGCTTATCGTGGGGAGAGCAGCCGAGACAGTGTCTTGTCAGTTTCAGTGATAAAGCCCAGGCCCTGCCAGGTCCCTGGGCCAAGGAGCCAATTTGCAAGCCATTAACATCCTCCAGAACCGCAAGGAGGCCTCAGAGCAGCCTGCTCTGCACTACCCCGCCCGCCCCGGGGTACCCAGAGTAATTGTGGGAAAAAGCCACTAATTCCAATTTAATTGCTAATCGGGGTAGTAGTTACCGGCAATAAACAATTTCTGACTGGAGCGGGAGGGCTTGTTTTTATGGGACCAACACACCGGTGAGGAAATTCCCCCTGGCGCCCTCCTCCAGGTCCCAAGCGGCAGAGGCAGGTCCAGGGGTGTTTGCTGCAGGAACAGGGGGTGGCCAGGCTCTCCTGCTCTCCTTGGGGGGCCCAATTCAGACCTGTCCCTGGGGACCCAGCAACAACAAAGCCGAGAGCCCCTGCTCAGGGCCACCCCTCAGTGTCTTCTCTGGTCCCCAGGACGGCCCAGCTCCCAGCCCTCACCCCCCACCCCAGACCCTCTGCAGCCCCCACCCCAGGCCCCACCCCACGACCCTCTTCCCCAGGCTGGGCCCCTGCTCTGCGCCTCCATCTCCATCTGCTCAGACCGCCTCTGTGCAACCACTCACACTTCGGGTGGAGAGACAGCCCCCAGAAGTCAGTGACTCTCACTGACTGGCCCCAGCGGGCCGGGGTCCTTCTGTGGCCCACTGAGCTCCCGGGTCCCCTGCGGCCGCCACGCGCCCCACGAAGCTGTGCTCTGCCCGCAGGCCTGCCGCTGCAGATCCTGAAGCCGGCCACCTTCTCGGACACGGCGCACTACCCGCTGCTGCTGGTGGTGTGAGTACCGCGCCTCCCTCCTCCTGCCCACGGGCCCCGCCAGCGGGGGGGCGCCCTTAGGCTTCGGGGTGGGCAAGGTGCTGGGGTGCCCCGGACTCAGGCAGACGCAGGACCGGGGTGAGGCGGAGGGCGGGTCCCTCCACGCTGGGGGTGATTTGCTCCAGCAAACGCAGGACTCAGGTCAGAGTGTGGGGCCCTCAGCAGGGTCGGGACAGCCGCGGGGGTCAGGCGGGGCTCCTCTGGGCCCCGCCGCCAGGAAAGGGGGCGCTGTGGGCTCCCCTTCTCAGGGCATGGGCTGCACCCGCTGAGCCGCCCGCTCGCCCACGAGTTACTGCAGGTGTTAATTAGCCTGTCCTCTGGCTCCCGCTTCCAGAGCCTCTGGGGTCCCGGCGGGGTTCCCCCAGTGTGTACTCAGCTGTGGGGCGTACCCAAGCCCCAAGCACCCCCCTTGCCTCTCGGGCCTGGCCCCTCTTACTTGAAAGGAGCCATTACAGGCGGAGGCTGCTGGTGTTTCGAGAGCACCAGGCCGGGCCCACCTGCGGAAGGCCAGATGGGCGCCAGGTGGCCCGCCCCGCCCCGCCCCGCCCTCCGGCCTGGCTGCCCGCCCGGGAGCGGCCCAGCGCATGGCTTCCTGCAGCCCGGGCCGCGCCCCACTCTCCTGACGCCCCGAGCCCCGAGAGCCGGAAGGACGCTGTCCCTCTGCAGGGACGGCACCCCGGGGAGCCAGAGCGTGGCCGAGAAGTTCGAGGTGACCTGGGAGACAGCCTTGGTGAGCAGCCACGGCGTGGTGGTGGTGAAGTGCGACGGCCGGGGCAGCGGCTTCCAGGGGACCAAGCTCCTGCATGAAGTGAGGCGGCGCCTGGGCGCCCTGGAGGAGAAGGACCAGGTGGAGGCCGTGAGGTGAGGACCGGCGGGTGTGATGGCGGAGGCCGTGGGGGGAGGCCCTGGGCGGGCAGAAGCCGTGAGGGGAGGCCCGGCGGGCGCCATGTTGGAAGCCATGAAGTGAGGACCTGGCGGGCGTGATGGCGGAGGCCGTGGGGGGAGACCGCGAGGGGAGGCCCTGGGTGGGCAGAAGCCGTGAGGGGAGGCCCGGCAGGCGCCATGTTGGAAGCCATGAAGTGAGGACCCGGTGGGTGTGATGGCAGAGGCCGTGGGGGGAGGCCCTGGGCGGGCAGAAGCCGTGAGGGGAGGGCATGAGGGGAAGCCTCAGGCCATGAGGGGAGGCCCCACGGGCGCCTTGTTGGAAGCCATGAAGTGAGGAGGCCGGCAGGCGTGATGGCGGAGGCCTCAGGCCATGAGGGAGGCCCTGGGCAGGCACTGTTTTAGAGGCTGTGAGGAGAGACCCCAGGCAGGCAGGCAGAGGCCGCAGGGGAGGAGAGCACCGTGGCCTGTCCTCCCCGCACACACGCACAGCCCGGCCTGTCCTGTGGGGCCGGCGGTGAGGCCCCGAGCTCTGGGCTGAACACAGCCACTGCTCGCCGCAGCCGGTGCCTCAGAGAGGACTGGGCGGCCAGACACCGACACTACCACTCCCCACGGCCCGGACACGACCATGGGGTCTCACAGCCCCTGAGAGCCAGCTGTGCCCACAGAGTGGACAGTCCAGGAGCAGAGACACCCCTGGCTTGTTCCCCAGGGCCCACGCCAGGGGTACCCCTGTGGCTCAGCCAGGCAGGGCGCACACCACGAGGGTCGTCGTGGCCTCCCGGTGCTGGGCTTGGTGTCATTTTGGAGTCAGTGGTTTGGAGAGCAGGGTCTTGGGTCCACTCTGGGAAGGTTTCACCACAGCTCCCCGTTCAGGGCACGTGGCGAGTTTCCCAGTTGAGTTTCTCCACGAGGCAGAGACATTAGTTATTTTCTTTATGCACACAAGAGTTGGGGCACAGGCCAGACAGAGTAGGGAGCACAACAGGCAGATCGACAGAGGCACACTGCTGAGGGAAGCAGAGGGGAGACAGGAGAGGTCTGCTGCTGCACCCTGGGGGTCCCCTCCCTGGCCGGGGATCGAACTCAGGCTGCAGTGGCTATGGATGCTTCACAGTGCCGTGCTCAACCCCTTGTGCCACCAGGGAGGCCCTGACTTTATTTTAAAAAGCAGGTTTACTAGGGAAGGGGCAGGAGCGCAGAGGACACTTGCACGGGCACCAGCGGCAGGAAGAGCCGCCCCGAGAGGGACAGGCCTGCCGAGAGAGGCTGCGTGGCTGCAGGCGGCGGCCTTGAGGAGGGCGGCCTCCGCTGAGGGTCCGTGCGGAGAGCCCAGCAGGGGCAGGTCCCGGCAGGCGGGAGGCCGCTGCCTGCAGGGGAGAAAGCGGCTGAGAAGCACCTGCAGGGCACAGCTGGGCGGAGGACGCTGCCCGAGGCTGGGCAGAGACCGCCTGAGAGAGTCTTCTCTGGGGGCTCGCCCTGCGCGGAGAGGTGTCTGTCGTGGACTTTGAGTCTCTGTGTAGGGCTGAAAGGGGCGGGGTCTACGGTGGGCTGGGATACAGCTCAGGTCTGCGGTGCGGCCAGCCGCCTGTGGTCTGGGCCTGGCGCTGGGGGTCCTGCTCCTGCAGCTGGTCGCTGGCTGTCCACCCGCTGCCCACCTCCTGCGGGAGCCAGGCCTCTGGTCGATGGCGTCTCCCTTCCAGTTTCTCGATTCCTGTTCTCCGTTGGGCTCCAGTCTTGCCCGCAAGCAGTGTACACGATGGTGCCGCGTCCGGTCGGGAGGTGTCCGCGTGCCGCCTGGAGAGCGGGCGCCCCAGCACCCAAGGCGACACAGGGCCCGCGTCCCCGCTCGCCCGCCTGGAGCTGACAGGCAGGCTCAGGCGCTGCCCCCTAGAGGCCCGGAGGGCACCCAGCCCGGCCTGCTCAAGGAGGCCCCGGCAGGCCCGGCCGCGGGACCCCTCCTTACGGTGAGGGGGTGCGGGCCTGGGGCTGGCAGCCCGGCGTGGGAGCACGCAGCCCTGCCTGGGGCGCCGGTGTGAGGCAGGGCTGCCCCCCTCCCGCCCACGCGTGGGCCTGAAACACCGCCCCCCGCTGACTTGGAGACCCTCCGCTCCTCTCCGGGAAGATGGAGCTGGTGGTGCAGGGCTGAGCGGGAGGAGGCGGCCCCGTCCTGGGGAGACAGGCGGGTTCAGAGCAGGGCGTGGTCTCAGGCCCGGGAAGGGGCCGGGTGCCTGCAAGTGAGGCGGCCAGTGCGCCTCACGAGCGAGGAGCTGGGGTCCGGAGCCCAGAGGGGCGGTGCCTCAGGGCCCTTGGTTCAGCGGTGCGGCCCACACCCCACCGCCCTCGCTCCAGCTCAGGCAGCCCCCTGCCCCGGCTGACCCTCACGCTCAGGGCGGCCGCAGCACCGTCCAGCCCAGCCCTCTTCATTCGCCCCGGCAGATGGGGGAGCCACTAGCAGAAGCTTCTAGACTCACGACAGGCAGAGAGGCGCCCCCGGGGGGGCCCCCGCGAGCCTCTCCTCACGTCTCGCTGTGTCCCCAGCACCTGCACTGCGCCGTGATGCTGCGGCCAGGCCTGGGCCCGGCAGGCCCACTCCCTGCAGCCCAGCCTGTGCCCTCCCCGAGCCCTCCTGGCCTCCCACCCCGCCCAGGGACGTGCGAGGCCACGGGTGGCCCGAGGACCCAGGCGGAAGGCCGAGCTGCCCTTCAAGCTCCGCGGCCCGGGCCCTTCTGGCTGCCCCTCCCTGCAAGGGACGGGCCACAGACCCTCAGACTCTGCGCCTCCCAGCAGCGAGGAGCTGGCGGCCCGTCTGTCAGAGACAGGTAGAGCCTGGTCCGAACGCAGCGGCAGGGCCTCCTACGCACCCGCGGGCCCAGCCACACCTCGCATGGCCCTCGGCTCCCGCGGCCACGCAGGCCGGCTCACAGGTGCCTGAGAAGCCGGGCAGGGCCCGCCCCTTCCCACCTCACGTTCTGCCCTGGAGCCCCCGCGTCTGCGTTAGGGACGAGGCGGCCACGCAGGCAACAGCTGGGCGCCCGCCAGCACCAGCTCTCAGCACAGCTCAGCAGCGGGCAGCACGGAGGCCAGCATGGACTTGGGTGTGCCTGGGCCTGGGGTGGGGTGGGCCTGGAGTGTGCAGCGGGCAGGGCCACCCTGTAACCCCCACCCTGGGCAGCAGCGGCCACGCCCCTCCCGGCGTCGCTTTCTCTCTCCCTTGAGCGGGCGCCGGGCAGGGCCAGCTGTGCGGCCAGCGCCTGACCCAGCCCTCTGAAGAGGGAAGCGTGTTGCAGACGGCTGGTGAGCCTGCCTCCCAGCCGAGACGAGGCGCCAGAGGTCAGGTCTGGGCTTCAGAGCAGAGGGGTGGTTTTATTGGCTGAGGCAGGTGGAGGACCGAAGCAGTCTGCCGAGGGGCACTGCTTCCCGGCAGCCGGTCATGGAGACGCAGGAGGCGGCTTTGTCGGTCACTGGCGTCCGCGCTTCTGTCGGGCCTCGCCCAGGCAGCGCTGCTGTGCCTGCAGCCCCAGGCCCTCAGCCGAGGCCGGCAGGTCAGCCTCCTGCGTGTCGCTCTGGGAAGCTGTCCAGAGAGATTAGCGGGTCTCTCTCCCTTGGCCCTGTGGCCTGCGGGCGCCGTTCAGCCCGTTACAAACCCTCGCAGGAGGAGGCTTCTCCCAGCAAACCAACTCAAGTGGGGCCCGCCCTCCCGGGAAGGTGGGAGCCAGTGGCTGACAGGCTCCCTGCTGGGCCGGGGGCCCCAGAGCCCAGTGTGGGGAGCGGGTAGGCTGAGCAAGGGGCAGCTGCAAAGGGACAGGGACCCAGCAGGATCTGGGGGCTCGGCGTTGCCCACGCCTCCATTCCGGGGTCTCGTGGCCGCTGCACGAGCCTGGCTGTCCACGCACTGATGTCCCAGACCAGGGCAGTCGGCGGGGGATCGAGGGCGAGCGCAGGGCGTGGCGCCCTTCTCGTGTGGGCGCCCCACGCTGGAGCACCCAGCATCCCCGCTCGCGGGGGTCTGTGCCGAGGACACTGCACCAGGCCCGGGCCCTGTCACGCCTGAGCACTGCCCTCCTGCCGGCAGGACGATGCTGAGGGAGCAGTACATCGACAAGACACGTGTGGCTGTGTTCGGGAAGGTGAGTCCTGTGCCCGCAGACGGGCCATGCACCACACACCCACCCTACCGCTGGCCTCGCCGCGGCACCACACGTCGCACACACAGCCCTGCACCATGCACATGCCCACGGCCATGCGCACACTCATGTGTGCTCACATGCCAGGTGCTTGTGCATACACACTAGCTCATGATCATGTCACATGTGTGCTCGTATATGTGCCCTCATACTCGTGTGTTCACTCAGGGTCACACGTGCCACTTGCACACAGCCCAACTCACATGCGCACACACAACCCACACTCACTGACTGACACATGCACACAGACCCAGCCCACGCTCACATGCACACTCAACCCACACTCACAGACTCACATGCACACAGAGGCAGCCCGACCTGCACATGCAAGCACAACCCGCACTCAAACTCACATGTGCATGCAGACACAGGCCACACTCACGCAGGCACGCACAACACACACTCAGACTCACATGAACACACTGACGCAGCCCACGCTCATACATGCCCGCACAACCCACTCAGACTCACACGTGCACAGACGCAGCCCACACTACACATGCAAGCACACAACCCACACTCACACGTACACACAGATACAGCCCACGTTCACAAGCCACGCACAACCCACAACCCACACTCACTAAGACACGTGCACAGACGAGGCCACGCTCAGACATGCATGCACAACCCACATTAAGACTCACACGTGCATGCAGACGCAGCCCACAATCACATACAAAACCCACACTCAGACTAACACGTGCAAATAGACAGAGACACGCTCAACATGCACCCACAACCCACACTAACTCAGACTACGTGTGCACAAACTCACGAAAGTACCAACAACCCACACTTACATGTGCACAGACGCTGCCAACACTCACACATGCACGCACAATCCATGCAAACACATCCACACTAAGACTCACACGTGCACACAGACGCAGCCAACGCTACACATGCAAGCACAAAACAAACTCATAGACGTGCAAACAGAAAGAGCCCACACTTACACATGCACGCACAACCGACACTCAGACACATATGCACGTGGACGCAGCCCAACTCACACATGCATGCACAACCCATACTCAAGTGTGCATGCGGACACAGCCCACACACATGCATGCACAACCTACACTCAGACTCACATGTACACACAGCAGCCCACACTAACACGTGCATGCACAACCCACAGAGTCACACGTGCATGCATACGAAGCCCAAATCACACTTGCATGACAACCTACACTCACACATGCACGCAGACGTAGCCCACACTACACATGCACGCACAACCCACACTCACACGTGCATGCAGACGCAGCCCACACTACACGTGCACGCACAACCCACACTCACACGTGCACGCAGACAGCCCACACTACACATACAAGCACAACCAACACAAGTGCACGCAGACGCAGCCCATGCTACACATGCACACACAACCCACACTCACACGTGCACGCGGACACAGCCCACACTACACGTGAATGCACAACCCACACTACACTTGCATGCACAACCCACACTCACACGTGCACGCAGACACAGCCCACGCTACACAAACACGTACAACACACACTACACGTGCACGCACATATGCATGACAACCACAATATACACACCCACACTCACACGTGCACGCAGACACAGCCCACACTACACATCGACGCACAACCCACACACGTGCACGCAGACGCAGCCCACACTACACATGCACGCACAAGCCACACATGCATGCAAAACCCACACTCACACGTGCACGCTGACGCAGCCCACACTACACAAACACGTACAATGCACACATACATGTACAACCCATACTTACACGTACACACAGACACAGCCCACACTACACGTGAATGTACAACCACACTACACGTGCACGCACATATGCATGACAACCACACTATACACAAACCACACTCACACGTGCACGCAGACACAGCCCACACTACACATACACGCACAACCCACACTCACACGTGCACACAGACGCAGCCCACGCTACACATGCACGCACAACCCACACTCACACGTGCACACAGACGCAGCCCATGCTGCACATGCACGCGCAGCCCACGCTACACGTGCACGCACAACCCACACTCACGTGCACGCAGACGCAGCCCACGCTACATGTGCATGCACAACCCACACTTTCATGCACAACCCACACACGTGCACGCTGACACAACCCACACTACCCATGCACGCATAACCCACACTCATATGTGCATGCAGATGCAGCCCATGCTACACATACACGCACAACCCACACACGTGCATGCAGACACAGCCCACGCTACACAAACACGTACAACACACTACACGTGCACACACATGCATGACAACCACACTATACACAACCCACACTCACACGTGCATGCAGACACAGCCCACACTACACATCGACGCACAACCCACACACGTGAACGCAGACGCAGCCCACACTACACATGCACGCACAAGCCACACATGCATGCAAAACCCACACTCACACGTGCACGCTGACGCAGCCCACACTACACAAA
>JAGFMF010012182.1:1161676-1208210 GCA_019455555.1 Galemys pyrenaicus | reverse complement strand
CCAGGGTCACCCCAGAGACACCCCGCCCCACCAGGGTCACCCCAGAGATACCCCGCCCCACCAGGGTCACCCCAGAGACACCCTGCCCCATCAGGGTCACCCCAGAGACACCCTGTCCCCCCATCCCAGGGTCGTCCCCCCATGCCCAAACCCCTTTCCATCCCAGGCTCGAGCCCACCCCTAAGCCCACGCCCGGGTCACCCTGGGGGCTAAGCTCTAGCCCACCTCCGGGCCCCACCCACCCTGGCCGCCCCCTCCCCTCACCCAGGCGCACCCGCCTTCACAGATGTCTCACGGACCCCCGTGTCACCGGAGAGCACAACTCCAGGGGAGGGTGGCCCTGGATGGACGATGCCCCCGCCCCCATCCTTTCGGGGTGTCTGACACTGCCGCACACATGTGACCCCGTCGCTGGGGTCTGCCAGCCCCAAAGGCAAGGGGCCGCCGCCACCCGGGGTCACACAGACCTGCCCTGGTCCCCGCAGGGCCAGGCGCCCCTCGGCGGGGAGGCGTCCTCACTGCGGGTGTAGGCGCCCGACCCGGCCCCCATCCTGCTGGGCCCACGTGCTCCCGGAGCCGCCTCCCGCGCCCCAGCCCAACGCCACGCCTGCTACGGGCAGGCTGGTGCCGCAGCCTCCACTTTGGGGGCACGCCGCCCCTGCGCCCCACCCCGCCGTGCGGAGCGTCCCCAGAGCGCACCGCCAGCGCGGGGCGGGCCAGGGCCGCCGCATGACGCGCCTCCCCCCGCGCAGATCTACCCGGACGAGAGCCATTACTTCCACAGCGCCCCCCTCCAGCAGCACCTGCACCGCGCCGTCATCAGCTTCTTCGTGGAGTGCTTCAGGGCGCAGGACCAGCCGCCTGCAGCCGCCGCCCGCGAGGACGAGGAGGAGGACTGAGGGCGCGCAGTGCTGCCTGGCGCGCTCCCGGCCCCGTGGTGTGGACACGGCCGCGCCAGGTCTCCCGCGCGCTGGAGCCGCTGCCGAGGGACCAGCGCCCGCCCCGGAGCCAGGCCGGCCGAGGCGCGCCGTCGTGAGCTCGCTCGCAGCGTCCACTCTGCGGCCGGCGCGGGCCTCGCGCTCGGGGCGCCGGCGGGGGCGGGGCCGGCTGTGCTAATGGCTCAGGCTCCGGAATTAATCGGTATTTTTCTATGGTTTTTACCTGACGCGCCTCTGGTCTTGGCGTCGTTTTGTGCTTTGTTTTGGCCCTTCCTTCACTGTGCAGGCTCGGAGCTTGGGGTCCAGACAGACCAGAGCAAGCCCCGCATCCTGCAAGGTCACCCGCAGGCCGGTGGGGACATTTCGGGGTGCGGGCGGGGGGCTCGGCCTCGCGCTCCCACGTGCCCCAGCCTGCTCCCCGTGGTAAGTGGGTCCAGAGCACGCACGACAGCGCCGTCGGCGTGAGCTCCGTGCGGCCGTGAGGACAGCAGGGCCTGCCGGCGTGCCCGCCCCGCCCCCGCAGAGCCCCGCCTGGCGAGCCCCGGCCTCCATGCGCGGCCCGACGGTGCCCCCTTGGTGTACATAGCAGGGGTTCCCACGGGCCCTGCGCGGTGTCCCGCCCGCCCGCCGCTCGTCCCAGGAGGCTGCGCTTGCATGCACGCTCGGGCGCGCCGGCCTCGGGCCCTGTGGGTGCTGTGCTCCCCTCGGACCGTCCACAGCCTGAACGTGGGGTGGCCGATGGGCCTGGCCTGCCGGGTGTCCACCTTGCAGTTGTGCTGGGCGGGTGTCACCCCACACGCCGGGGCTGCAGCTGCCCGGCTCAGACCCGAGGCGCCCTTGGGTCCTGGAGTCGGTCTGGGCTGCCCCAACGCGCTGACACGGACCTGGGTCTGGGGCGCGGGAGGCGGTGCGAGCGTGGCATGGCGGCGCGCGCTCACCGGGAATAAAGCATTATTTTACCACTCGGACGGCGCCTTTCTCGCTTGCCTCCACGCCTCACCTAGCACGCAGGCCTCGGGCTTCCAAGGGGCGGCCCCAGGAGCTGGGGGCAGCCGGCCGCGGCTGAGCTCTGCCCACCGTGCCGGGCAAGCCGCCGCTGTCCACAGCAGGCGCCGGCGTGGCCCACCCGAGGTCAGCGGCAGCCGCTCGTGGTCACGTTTCAACGAGCCGCACGTCGTCACTGGACTCCGTGGCCCCAAGCCCTGCCTGTCGCAGGGTCACCCATGTCCGAGCCGCAAAGCGGTGCGAGAAAATGCATCTCGGCGCGGGCGGGGACCTCCAGCCGGGAGTGAAACCACCTTCCAGGAAGAAGGCCGCGGAAACCCCAGGCTGGGTGCCCTGCGGTGCCAGCTTCCGGCCAGAGGCAGCTGCCCACTGCCAGCGGGGACGCGGATCACGCTGAACCCCAGCCTACAGACCGCGGCGGAGAGCTGCAGCCAGGCGCAGAGCACGAGGCCCCTCCGTGCCCCAGGAGGAGCCCCACCCGCTGCCAGCAGCCAGCGGGGACAGCCACTGAGAGCCCTGGGGCCGGTGACAGGCTGGCCCTGGCCTCCGCCTCAGGCCCACGCTGCCCCTCTTGGGCCCGTCCTCCCCCTAGTGGAGGGCAATCGCTGAGTTCCAGCGGCCCAGGTGAGGGGGACCCTGCTGAGGCCTGGCCGCCGGTCGCCAGGCGAGTGGAGGCTCCGCTTGACAGAGGGGTCCCCACCTCCAAGTCAGCGGCGCAGCCGGCCTGGCTCCCAGCAGTCCAGCCCGGTTGCCCCCGCCTCTCAGGGACACGCCCCTCACAGCGAACAACGGGCAGGCCGGCCACCCGCGCAGGTGTCTGCGTGCTCCGACCAGGCAGCCCCCGCGCGTGGGTGTCCCCAAGGGGGCGGGGCCGCAGGAAGGTCGCACACGTCGAGGGACACCCTCGGCCTGTGCTCCTAGCAAGTGGCGTGAACCCCAGGTCATCACGGGGAGAGAGGGTCCCCCGAGGGGCCGCCAGGCAAAGGGAGGCGGCCTGCTGGGCAGAGGCCGCCCACTGACCATGCCTCACAACAGCGGAAGCCACACCACGGCCAACGCAGCCGGGACCGGCACCCCGCATCTGCACCCGCCAACCCTGAGCCCACTGGAGCCAGCACCCCAGATCCGGCTAGCACTCCTAGACCTGTCCCCGCACGGCCTGCGCCCCTGGCCGGCTCTGAGTGAAGAGCCTCACAGTTACAGCAGGCCAGCCGCGCCCTCAGGGGCCTCCTCCCAGGCCCCAGCGGGCCTCGGGGCCAAGTGCTGGCCAAGCCAGCTGGCCCCGCCCTGCGCCCCCTCCACACCCTGCAGGCGGGAGCACTCACGTTCTGGGGCTCCCTACGGAGACCCCACCCCATGATCACACTAACCCTGGTCACCCCAAAGGGCCCGTCACACCAATACCGTCACCCCCGGGCTCCCATGGGGATAGTAAGGGGTGCACAGACAGTCCCTAGCAGGTGGTCTTCACCTAGTCCCCGTTCCAGAGAGAAAAGGGGGTCAAGAAAAGGAGCTGCTGAGGAGCCCTGGGCAGGTGGGGGCACAGAGAGGACGAGTCATGGACACCCGCCAGCGGGCCTCTGGGGGGGCCTGTCCCAGCCCAGTGGAGACTGCGTTGGGGTACCGGTTGCAGCCCCCTCCTCATGTGACTTGGCTACAAACCGGCAGCCCTGGCGTTGGTGCAGGGGGCGGGCGCAGATGGGAAGGTGCTAGGGAGGCCGAGGGCGTGGGCGTGGGCACCGGCCCAGGGCGGCCCTCAGCCTGACCGCAGCCTCCCTCTGCAGCGTGCCCTCGCGCCGCGGCGGGGCCGCAGGGGGAGTCCGGGTCCTCGCAGCCACTGACGGCTGGGGGCTGGAGTCCGTCCCCAGGGGAGCCCGCCCGGCAGCCTGGGCGGCAGCCCGCAAGCACAACGGCCTGGCCAGGGACGCGGCAGGACGGGCCTGGGCGCTCCCGTGGGGTGCCAGCTTGTTTCTATGTCCCTGCGTTGAGGCAAGGCGGGGGGCCCGGGACCGGGCGGCCGGCAGGACCCCAACCCCAGCAAACCTGTGCTGTTCCTCGGGGCTCGCCCTGGTGTCCTCGCGGGGTCTCGGCTCTCCCGCGGCCGCATCCGCGCACAGCCTCTCCCGACACCCTCAGAGCCCGCCAATGGGCGCAGGTGTGCACCGTCACGCATGCGCACGCCCCGTGCAGCCTCTCCCGACGCCCTAGAGCCCGCCTCCGGGCACAGGTGTGCGCGGTCACGCATGCGCGCACCCAGCTCAGGTGTCCATCAGGCCCGAGCACCCTGCATCAACACATCAAGGCTGCAGCTGGTGGCCACAGAGGCCAGTGGGTAGAAATCCTGGGTGACTCGCTTTGCCCGCACCCTGGGCCCAGGCTGCCTCCCGCCTGTCCTGGGCTGGGCTGAGCTCCTGACCAGCACAGGCTGGGGCGGGTCCCAGCACCACCTCCCGCTGGCCAGCACTGACCACCGTGGTCCAAGCAGCCCCTCACCAGGGGCCTGCCCTGCTCTCTCCCTCTGCCCTGCACAACGGCCACAGGCTGCGCAGGCTCACCTCCGCCACATCCAGAGAGCTGAGAAGCACGGCCACAGCCGGCCCCACGTGGACGGCCGGTCCGGCCAGGGGAAGCCTGTGGGAGTGGCCTGTGCCCGGAGCCAGGCCCCCAGAGCAGCCTCCAGCCTCCAGCTCAGCACCCACCACGTCTGCCCACGCTGCCCGCAGGCCACAGCCCTGCAGCCTCCCGACCAGCCCGACCCCCCAGGTCCTGCCCCCAGCCCTCCTGGCATCCGGGCCCGGTGCACCGTACTGCAGTGGCCCCTGGACATTCCCCCCGCTGCTCCGTGCTCATGGCCACCTACACACGAGGGGCCACGTCCAGAGGAGCCAGGAGGCCGGAGGCCCACCCGCGGCTCCTAGTGTCGCTCTGTCTCAGGGTCCCAGCAGTGCGGCCGGCAGCCTGCCAAAGCAGGGGCTCCCAAGGGTGGCCGTCCACCCGTCCATGCCGTGGGGGAGGCCCTTGGGAGACAGCCCGGCTGGTGCTCCAGGGCTCCCCGGGGGACGCTCCTGTGTCCCCGGCTCCTCCCTTGGCCTCTGGGCCTGAGGCTCTACCCCTCGCCCCTGCCCAGGGTCCCCACTAGTGCCTGCCCCGCCTCTCTGTGCCGTGCTGGGCCCCTCCCCCCTCGGGGGCCACGCACACCCTGCGTGTGGCCGAGGTGCCCCAGAGCCCACGTTTCCAGGCTCTCCCCACCCTCGAGGTTTCTGACATTCCACTCGCCTGAGACCCACGGGTGGGCGTGGAGGCACGGGCCCCATGGCCGGCACTCAGCTCAGGGAGACGGGCCTCCACAGTGGGCCAGTCCCCAGGTGACCAGCCTGCGGCCACTGTCCCACAAGAAAAGCCAGACCCACCCTGGGGCACAAGGACGCAGGCGCACCCGCCTCCCTGCCGCGCCTCAGCTCCTGCAGCCCCACTCCCCCCGTCCTGGCACTGGGAAGCCGCCTGCAGTCAGGAGCAAGGCGGGCCTGACCCCGGCACCTCTGCCCTCTGCCCCCAAACTAACCCATCCCTGGGGGACTCGCCAGCCCAGAGGCCCCTCCTAATGTCCACCAGCGCCCCCAACTTGCAGCGTGGAGACCCCTCCACTGCCCAAGCGGGCCTGGAACTCACCGGAGACGCGCTGCGGCCGGCCGAGCCGGGGGTGGGGGCAGCTCCAGGCAGAGGTCCGCTCGCTGCGGGGCCTGCGCGGGGCTTTCTGGTGCTTCCGTCCCCAAAGCACAGGCCGCAGGGGCGCGTGGGCCAGGCCACCTGGCCGCAGCGTCTCCAGGGCCTCGCTGGGGGTCGGGGAGCCTGGCCTTCCCACACAGCGTCCGCCCTGCGGAGTCGACCGGCACCGGCGCACAGCCCTCTGGGAGGCCGGCCGCGCGCGCAGCTCTCGCGCCAGCCCACGCCCAGGTGTGTCCACGCACGAGGCTCACGCCTCCCCGCGCCCACCGTCAGGCCGCGCCCACCACGCCGCCCTCCTGCACCTAGGACTGCGTGTGCCGGCCACGGCGGCGCTGACGCCTGAGCGTCTTCAGGGCCCACAGGGACTGGGGGGTGGAGCAGCTGCTGGGGCCCTAGTGTGGCCGGGGGCCAGTAAACGAAGCAGACGCAGGGGCTTCCCTGGTGGCGCAGGGGGTTGAGCGTTGCACTGTACGGTTTCTGCAGCTACTGCAGCGCAAGTTCAAACCCCAGGCAGGGAGGGACCCTCCCCACCCAGGGCGCAGCAGACCTCTCCTGCCTCCCGGCTGCTCCCTTCAGCAGGGTGTTTCAGTGGACCCGCCTGCTCTGCTCCCCACTCTGACTCTGGTGACTCCTCTCACCCCGCACCTCTGGCTTTACCCCAGCTCTTGTGTGCAGAAATAAATAATAAAAAATCCTTTAAAAATCTTTTAAAAATAAAAAATAAGCGGACACTGCAGAACGTCTGGGACCCGGCTTTATTTTTTTATATTTAAAGATTTATTTATCTATGCAAACAAGAGCTGGGGTACAGGCCAGAAGTGTGGGGGTGAGAGGAGTCACCAGAGACAGAGTGGGGAACAGAGCAGGCAGATCCACCAAAATACACTGCTGAGGGGAGCAGCGGGAGGCAGGAGCAGTCTGCTGCGCCCTGTGGGTCCCCTCTCGTGCTGCAGTGGCCGCGGAGAGCTCGGTAGTGCTGAGACTCAACCCCTGCGCCCCCAGGGAGGCCCCGGCGTTATTTTTTTTAACCAAGAGAAATGCAGCGTTTGCACTTCACGGGACTAGGGGAGGCCGCCGGAGCCCCGTGTCCAGGCCGCCTGTTACCCTGGGGACGCTGGCCGGGTTGCAGTCATCAGTGCAAGGTCACCAGAGGCCCAGGGGACTGCCCGTGTGGCCAGCCGAGGCCTCCAATCCACAAGGCCGATCTGCAGGCATGGGCCCCCCTGCACCCGCCCCTCCCGCCTGCCCCCAGCCTTTGGCCACCCAGGCCTCATGCCTCCCAGCCCAGGCCGCAGGCTTCTCCGGGGACAGCAGGCTGACCACGCAGAAGGCGTCCACCACCTGCAGAGGTGACGCACCTCCGGCCACACCGGCGGGTGTTCCCAGCACCCATCCTCCCTGCCGGGCCCAAGCACAGGCATGCAACAGCCTCGTGCCTCGTGGGCGCCTGCTGCACCTGGACCCATGGAGGCCACGGGATCCCGGCCGTCCAGGATCGCAGGGGGTCGCACCGCAGCCCCAGGGCGGCACAGCTCATCTGTACGCCAGCACACCTGTCAGACCCAGCTGGAGAGCTGCCCCAGAGCCTCAGAGCGGGGCAGACAGGACAGGGCTTCAGTGGAGAGGGGCGGTCTCAGACGCCCGACGCCCCCAGGACGCCCAGCGACCACGCCACCTCACCGCAGGGTGACCTCCAGAGCACTGACCACAGGCCCGACCATGGCAGCCTGTGGCGGGTGGAGCGACGCCCGGCCCCTGCTCTGGCCCCAGCCCCGGCCCCCAGAGGTGCTGGCCCCTGCCGCCCACCCTGGCCACGGTTACCTGGACACGCGCGAGGGCTCCGCGCAGTCTGAGGGCCACCCCAGGAGCAGCGCCCGCAGCGGGTGCTCACAGCCCCCAGTCCAGCCAGGTCTGCAATGTTCTCTGGGTCAGAAACCTCTTCAGACGTGCTGGAAGCCACAAAAAAGCATGTGCGCGCGACCCAGCCCCGTGGCAGCCGCTGCCCAGGCAGGGCCCCATCCTGCCTGCGACCCGTAGGGCAGCGGGGTGGGGCAGGGCTGGCACGGGCCGTGCCGGGGGGCTGCGAGGGCTCTGGCAGCACCAGGCCTGGCGCTTACCGGTTCTACCCTAGAGCGAGGCACCTTCCAGAAACTTTAGAAAAATTCACTGGAAAATGGTTTGCCTTGAAATTACTTAAAATCTGATCCAGTTTGGTGCAAATCACATAAATTATGCAAATATGTAGTAACGATCACTCAATCCTAAGTTCAAAAGTACATTTATTTAAAATGTAGGCAAGGTATTGATATAAAAGAAAAGAGTATAAGAAATAAAAATAATCAAAGTACAAAACATTTCAAATTTTAACATCCATAATTTAGAGATAGCAAGATCTTTATTTACATCACTTCATCTGTAGCTTGAGTTTATTTAACAGTGTCGTGAGAACATTCCAGAACTGGCGAACGAATCGGGACACCTGATGCGGGCTGGTCGCGCAGCCCGACACCGACGTGGCCCACGTCTCCTCCGGCAAACCGCACCCCCACTCGCTGCAGCACGTCTGGGTCCTCCTGCTCTCGCCCGCCCCGGGGCGGCTGGAAGACAAGGGCCGGCCGCGCAGCATCAGTTGAACTTGTATGTGGACCAGTTGAGGAAAAGGCGTCCACTTGCGAGCCCGCGGATGCCCGTGCTCAGGCCACACTCCGGACGGCGGCCCCCAGGCCGGCCCCTTCGGCGCACCCAACCAGGCGGGAACGGGCCCTCAGGCCGGGCAGGCCAGGGCAGCGTGGCCGCTGAACTGGACCCCAGGCCGGTGGACACCCGCACAGCCCAGCTGCCGGGTCAGCGGCTCAGGCCCCAGCGGGTCCTGCAGCGCGGGCGGGGCCTCCTCCCGCCACCCGGATGCGCCTGCCCTGGCGACCCCGGAACCAGTGGGGCACGCTCCAGGGTGGGGGAGGCGGCGGCGGCCTTGAGCCGCGCCGGGGCCTGCGCCACCTGTCGAGCGGGTCGTAAGTTCCCAGCGGCCGTGACGGCGGCCCCCCGCAGACGCTGCCGCCGCGGAGCGCGGGCCTGCCCACCGAGCCCGCGTGGCCCCAGGCCCCCGCCAAGGAGCAGCCTCCCAGGCCCGGCCTGGCCAGGAGGCCGAGGTGCCCGCTCGCGGCATGGCCGTGGCAGTGCGGAGGGCAGCCGGTCTGGACGCGTGTCCCCAGAGCTGCCGCGCCCCTCCCGCCTGTCGCCCCACGCTGGCAGCTGCCGTGGCCACGACCACGTAGGCCGAGGGGTCAGCGCGCCCCAGGGCGTGTCCCACGGCCACCCCTCGCCTGCCGGGCTCGCCGTCCACGCAGGCCACGGTGGGGACCCCGTGTGCAGCGCGTCCCCGCGGGCGCCGAGTCGGGCCACAGGCCCTGTGCCCGCCTGCGCCCGCACAGCCCCTCAAAGGATATGACTCGTAGTCCAGGGTCTGCGTGAGCACGCCGGTCAGCACGAACTCCGCATTGTGCACGTCTGCGGACAGCGGCACGGTCAGTGCCCGCCCCGGCCCGCCGTCCGCCCAGTGCCCGCCCCGGCCCGCACCCGCCCAGTGCCCGCCCCGGCCCGCACCCGCCCAGTGCCCGCCCCGGCCCGCACCCGCCCAGTGCCCGCCCCGGCCCGCCGTCCGCCCAGTGCCCGGCCCGGGCCGCCGTACCCACGCCTCGGGCGAAGTACTCCCGGCACAGGTGCAGGTCGTTCTCGCAGGAGATGAGGATGATCTCCGACAGGCTCTGCGGGGCGAGAGGCGGTCACCGCGGGCGGCCAGCCCAGCCGGCGTCCCAGCCGCACGCGGGCGCCGCCCACCTTGTTCTGCTTGTGCTCCAGGAGCTTCCGGAAGGAGGGCTGCCTGGCCAGCACCTTCCCGCCCGCGCACTCCACGATGGCCCGCATGGTGGGCAGGCTGGGGCAGATGCCGGGCGTGATGTAGAAGTACTTGGCCTGCGGACGGGCGCGCTCAGCTGGGGCCGGGCCCGTGTCTCTCGCGCCCTGCCCGGGGGCCGCCACCCCGAGGACGGCCCGCGCACCTTGAAGAGCGGGGCCACGTGTGCCCGCTTCAGGGACTCCTCCAGGCTGAAGGAGAACAGCACCTCGGCCTCGGCGTCCCGCAGCAGGTAGCTCTGCTCGTCTGGAGGGGCGGCAGAGGGGCGTGGGCAGCCCGCCCGCCGGTCCCGCCCGACCCGAGCCCTGGCAGGCGTCCCTCCGAGCACGGCAGCCCGAGTGCGGGGCCTCTCCTGGCGCCCCTCCCAGCCTCACCCCCGCGGGCGCCTTCCCCACCGCAGGGCCAGAGGCCAGCCGCCGGGGGGGGGCTCCGGCCGCACCAGGTGCCGTCCACACACTGACCACAGCGCGCGCCCCTCCGTGGAAGGTCACGCGTGAACCTCGTACACTCCCGAGGTTTCTGAGCGAGAATTTCCGTTTTAAGTCCAATTTGTCAAAAGCTAAAGGTCACAGGACACGTTAACACACAGGCCCGAGATGTGCCGATTTCGCAAGATGGCTGAGCACGGCTGGTCAGCGTGGGGTCCTGCTGGCTGGGGCCCACGCCCATTCACGGCTAGGGAAGCTCTGCCAGTCCCGTGCCTCCGTGCCGGCACGGTGGGGGAGGACATGAGGTGGGAAGCCCCGGCCACAGAGGGCTGGGCTGGGCTGGGGAGGCCCCCAGGAGGCGCGGCTGCGGCTCCTGCCCCGGCGCCCGCCGTGCGGGAGGGACCTGGATGCCGAGCCCGACCTGGGACCGGAGACACGTGCAGCTCGCGGCCCGGGAGAAGGGCCAGGCGTGCAGGGCGGGTCAGGCCAGCACAGCCCAGTGTGCAGGCCCGGGGCGGCCGCTGGCCCGTCCCACAGCAGGCGCCCCAGGGCAGGCCAGCGGGTGCGGCACGTCTGGTGTGGCAGAGCCACCGGGACCGCGGGCGCCGGGGGCTGGGCGAGGCGCAGGGCAGGCAGGAGGGCCGGCGCGTGGGCGAGGCGCAGGGCAGGCAGGAGGGCCGGCGCGTGGGCGAGGCGCAGGGCAGGCAGGAGGGCCGGCCCGCTCACCGATGAACCTCTGGCACCGGAAGCACTCCTCCAGCCACGCGGGCGTCACCACGTGCCGCGCCACCGAGATGGCCGTCAGGAACTTGACCGTGCGCGTCACCTTGCTGGCGATCAGGTGCGTGCACTTCTGCGCGGACTCCGCCACCTCGCCGCCCAGGATGTAGAGCTTCTGCAGCCATGACAGACACGCGGGCTGAGTCGGGGCGCCCGTGGGCTGCGCCACACCGGGCTGCAGCCAGCGCGCTGGGCCAGCAGGGCCACGCCGCCCGGCAGCCACAGGGGTGCGTGACGCCCGTCGAGGGCAATGCCATGGAGCAGGCCCACGGCCCCCGCAAAGGCTCCACACCAAGCAGGCAGACCCAGACCAGCTGGCCGCAGCGACCACACCCTCCTCCAAGGGCAGAGACAGGCCCTGCCCCACCCGCCGCCACATGACCTGCAGCCCTGGTGGGCCCCCCAGCGCCCTCCCCGCCGGCCCCAACGTGGGTGGGCCGAGCAGTGCCGCGGCGCTACCTTGACGTACTGCTGGACCTGGGCAGGCTCGAAGCCGGTGAAGAGCACGAGCGGGGTCAGCTCCGGCGTCAGCTTCTTAGTGGGCGGGGGCAGGTCTTCGATTCTGCGGGCAGACCAGAGCGAGAGCGTGCTCAGCAGGTGCTGGAACGTCCTTCCGAAACCAGCGGCTGCGTGCACAGGCTCGAGGACAATGTTCCTCTGCGCCAGCCCCTCCCGCTGCAAGGACGCCGCAGCCCCACGGAGCCCACCCAGCCGCCCTCCCCGCTCAGCGCCGGCTCAGCCCCTCGTGCGGCTGCGGACGCTGCTCCAGCCGGCAGTCACACGGCGGGACCTAGCCAAAGCGCAGCACTCCGGCGGGCGGGGTGGGGGCGGGAGGCCGAGCTGCGAGGTCGGGCCGTCGCCTGCGTGTCCGACCGGGAGCGAGCTGCTGCTCCGCACGCCCCTCGGCGCGGCCCGGCAGAGCCGCATGGACAGCCCAGGCGGGAGGCCGAGCGCAGAGCCCCGGCCCTGCTCTCCAGAGACCACAGGGGCCGCCCGCACAGAGCTAAGCAGCGCCGGCCACACCTACCTGGCTCTCTTGGAAGACGGCTGGGTGTTGGCCGCCTCGCCGGGCTTCAGCTTGGGGGGCAGCCTCGCGCCCTGTGGGGAGAGGTCGTGTGTCCTCCTCCAGGCACACGGGGCGTCCAGAGCCCGGTCACCCCGTCAGCACCGTGGGGTGCAGCTGCTGGCGCAGAGGCCCCGCCTGGCAGGCCCGCCCTCCTCACCCCACGCCATGCAGGCCCCAGTGCCCGGCCGGCTCCCGTGGGGGCCGGAGACCCCGACGCGCTCCCAGGCGCACACGCCGCAAGGCCCGGGAGGCCCTCCTGGTGACCAGGCCACCAAGGCCTGAGCGACGGGGAGTGGGTTGTCGGGGGCCCTCGGACGTCGGCCCTGCCGTGCAGCTTTTGGCTCTGGGTCCGTGATCACTACCAGGGCCGAGCTGACAACAGCCAGTGGGCCGTGTGTGGTGGGGCAGCCACGGGCTGGACAGCGAGCCACTCACCAGGAGCCTGCCCTGCTGGGAGCTCCCTGGGCCGAGTCGAGCCGCAGGACAGCAGCTGCAGGGGCCAGCAGGGGATAGCAGGGGCCAGTAGGGGCCAGCAAGGACCAGCTGGCACAAAGGACAGCAGGAACCAGCAGGCACAGAGGACGACAGGGGCCAGCTAGGGACAAAGGCAGCAGGGCCGGCTGGGCAGCATGCAGCCCCCGGAGAGCGCGGGTGGGGGGTCTGCCAGAGGCTGGGGGCTCAAGTCGAGACGGGGGGGGGGGGGGGGGGGGGGGGGGGGGGGGGGGCGCCCCCNGGGGTGCAGGGCGTATGCCCTCGACTGAGAAAAGACGCCCGCCCGCCACGGACGGCTGGAGGCTGCTCAGACCACAGGGCACGCAGGCAGCGACTGGGACGGCACGTACCATCAGCAGCTCCGCTGACACCTTCACCGGCACCCTCCAGGCGTCTGTGGAGAGAATGCGGGTCACGCCACGACAGCCCGGAGCCTGCTGGGGGGGCGGCCGGCCACGGGCTCGGCGGAGGCCTCCCCGGCGCCAGCGCAAACCCTCTGAGAATGCAGGGCCGGGCAGTTGCGGGCCCCCAGGAAGCGACGCTGGGTGCAGCAACCTGCCCTGCACGAAGCCGCGCCGGCGCATCCAGCACATGTCCTCACGGCACGGCATCCAGCCCACAGCGGCAGGGCCAGGCGACGCTGTGAAGGGGGCCGAGGACAGGAGGAGGGCCTGGAGCAGCCTCCGCGTCCCGCTGGACCACAGAGAGGGGCAGGAAGGTGTCCTCCCGCCAGGGCTCTCAGGGGGCGCCAAGCCGGGTCTGGACGGCGCGTCCAGGCCCCTCGCACACACGCAGCCCGGTGCCAGGCCTTCCGGGGTGGGGCAGGACGGTGTCTGCCAGCAGGACCACACAGCGGAGGCGGCGGCTTCCCTGAGCAGGAGCTGGGGGCGGGCTGCCAGAGCGCACCGGCTCAGGCGCTGCCGAGACCAGCCTGGGGTGAGACCACAGCGCACGCCACCCTCCGCCCAGCACCAGGGCTGGCGGGAGACGCCAACCCCAGCCAGGGCCTGGGCGGAGGCGGCACTCACCGAGGAGACTCAGCACCAGCTGCGGCGCGGGCGCGAAGGGGTCCTGCAGGTTGAAGGCCGTGTAGCGGCTGCCCTGGAGCTGCCGCAGTGCCTCAAAGTTCCCCAGCAGGATGTCCCCCAGCCACTGGGCGTTCACGCAGGGGATCCGCCATTCCTTGGCCTTCTCGTACTTCAAGCCGGTCGGCCTTTGAGAACATCACGGCGTCAGCGCCACACACGTGCATCCTCCACGTGTCTTCTCGGTGCCTGCGGTGAGGCCTGGCAGCCCCCACGGGTGTCCCACCCCGGCATCCAGGGGCTGCAGCGTTGCCGCTAGGGCGACGGAGCGCCGCTACCTCCCACCAGCACACTCTGAGCCTGCCAGGCGGGTCTCCACTGCTCAGACAGGGACAGGGAGGCCGCCGGCAACACAGGGGCGGGGAGAAGCGCAGGGAGCACGCCCCAGGGCCGCAGGGGAGAGGCGCAGGGAGCACGCCCCAGGGCCACAGGGGAGAAGCGCAGGGAGCACGCCCCAGGATGCCAGGGAGAAGCGCAGGGAGCATGCCCTGGGATGCAGGGGAGAGGTGCAGGGAGCACACCCCAGGATGCAGGGGAGAAGGCGCAGGAAGCACCGCGCAGGAAACACACCTCAGGGTGCAGGGGGAGAAGGCACAGGGAACACACCCTGGGGTGCAGGGAGCACACCCGGGGTGCAGGGGAGAGGTGCAGGGAGCACACCCGGGGTGCAGAGAAGAAGGCGCAGGGAGCATGCCCCGGGGTGCAGGGGAGAAGGCGCAGGGAGCACGCCACGGGGTGCAGGGGAGAGGTGCAGGGAACACGCCACAGGGCGCAGGGGAGAGGTGCAGGGAACATGCCCCGGGGTGCAGGGGAGAAGGCGCAGGGAGCACGCTGCAGGGTGCAGGGAGCACGCCCTGAGGCAAAGGGGAGGAGGCGCAGGCACATCGCAGGGCAGCGCTTACTCCTTGCAGATGAGCACCGTGTTGCTGCGGCACAGGTAGCCCGTGTACTTGGCGCCAGCCAGGTAAGCCATCAGCTTCAGGTCGTCCCTGTCACTGTCGACAAATCCAGTCACAGAAATAATCTAAGGGGAAGAGAGCAGAGAAGGCCACACACGGGGACGATTAAACCCGGGCCCTCCTCCCGACGTGCAGGCTGCGCCACCCGGCGTGTCTGGACGGCCCTTTCGGAGCGGCCACGCGGCCCTGTGGCCAGAGCGCCTTGCTTGTTCTGCGCTGGGACCCAGCTCAGAGTCCTGCGGCACCGCCGACCCAGTCCCGCCCCGCAGGCAGCGGAGGGCGGAGAGCCGCAGGGCCGTGCCAGTCTTGCCTGCCCAGCCTCCTGGCGCATGCCAGCTCTGCACAGCCAGGGGCTCGGCGGAAGAACACGGAGGGAGCCGGGGCGCTGGGGGAAAGACCGCGGGGCAGTGGCTCACGTGCTGCGCGCAGGGCTTCCCCCCGGGCGGGAAGGCCACTGGGAAGTGCAGGGCGCGGTGGGGCGGCACCATCCTCTTGCGCTTGAGCACGGCGTTCAGCCAGTGCGCCGTCACGCAGCGCTTCCGCTCCCGGACCGCCTGCCAGAGGGGCGTGTTCACGGCGAGCCGCCTCTGCCCGCTCCCCTCCCGAGGCACGCTGGTGCCCCTGCGCCCGGAGCGCTGCACCCGCCAGGCTGACACGGCTCCCTCGCTGGAAACGCGAGCACCCGCCCCCGCGGACACGGAGCCGGGCATCGCTGGGGACGCCCTGCCCAGTGCGCCAGGAGACGCCCCGAGGCTGCCCTCCACCGCACGCGGTCCCTTGAGGGCCAGCGGCGCCCTATTCCCCAGGATCTTCCTGGCAGGAGGACGCCGTGGCCCTCGGCCCCCACTCGCCCCCGCCCTCAGAGCACCACCTGCCCACAGCAGCAGCGGAGGGGAGGCGCCGGCTGGGCTTGCTCACCTGCGCATACACGCCGCTGACCTGGCTCTCACACAGGAGGTGCGTGCACCGGCCGGAGAGGGCGGGGTCCACAGCGCCGCCGTGCGCCTGGATGATCTGCACACAGGGACCGTCACCGGTGCCGCAGCGCCCAGCCCGCCGGGGCGCCCTCTTCCGGAGAGCAGCGGGCAGCAGTCCCCGTGGGAGGTCACCAGAGTCCCACCCCACCGCCACAGCCCACCGCTACGCGCAGTAGCCCCAGAGCCAGAAAGTCTTAACTAAACCCAACGCCTTCCCTCACAGCCGAGAAATTGATGAGGAGGGGGCCGAGGCCCCCTCGCACTGGCGCCGGGTCTCCCCGGAGACCGCCCCACTCACCCGCTTCCAGGCGGCCAGCAGCTGCTTGTCGGACATCTGCTCGGGGTAGTCGGCCACGGCGAACACGCAGCCCAGCAAGAAGCCGCCCTCGGGGACTGGTAGAGCCACCGGGTGGGGTCAGGCCTGGCGTGCCACGGCTGGGCGGCCCGGTCGCCCACCCCATGCCCATTCGCCGAGTGCTGCCCACACACGCAGGCAGTCTGTGCCGCCCCAGCCTCCAGGAGGCCGCCCGCACTGGGCTGCTGTGCCCGCGCCCACCCCGCCCGCCCTGCGGGAGCTCGCGTGACCCCACCACCAGGCGAGTGCGCACTTGGGAAAGGGAGGGGGAGTCCCGCCACTAACGCTCCACTGCCGGGTCGTGTCCGAACAGCTGATGTGGCGGCGGCGGCTGCGGGGGCGCCTGCAGCTGCAGGGGCGGGGCTGGCTGCCCCAGGTGCTGCACATTCTGAGCCTGCATCTGCTGCTGCTGCTGCTGCTGGTGCAGGCGCTGCAGCTGCTGCTGCTGCAACAGGTTGTGCTGCTGCTGCTGCTGCAACTGGGCCAACTGCTGGTGCTGCAGCTGCTGGTGCTGCAGCTGATGCAGCTGCTGCTGCAGGGCATGCTGCTGCTGCAGGGGCTGCAGCGGCTGCTGGGGGCGGGGCAGCGGCTGCTGTGGGTGCAGCTGCTGCGGGAAGTGCAGCTGCTGCTGGGAGAAGGGGTGCTGGTGCACCTGCGGCGGTGGCTGCGGGAAGGGGTGCGTCTGTGTGGGGGGGTAGGGCTGCTGGGCCATCTGTTGCTGCTGCAGCTGCTGTTGCTGCAGCAGGATCTGCTGGGGGGGCAGGTGCAGCACAGGGTGCGGCAGGGGCTGCTGCTGCGGCAGGTGCGGCTCTGGGAGCCCCTTCCCCGGGCTGAAGAGCACAGTGCTGGCATTCGCGTGGCCCTGCTGGCTGTGGTTCAGTGGCTGCTCAACGCCCTTCGTCGGTGCCGACAGGGACTGCAGGATCTGGAACGCAAGCAAGCCCGTCCCGCCGGGACTGAGGGCGGCGGGGAGCACAGAGGGCTGTCCTCTTGCCGGCGGCACAGGGCCGGTACTGCATGGCACGGCCAGGAGCACCAAGAGCGGTGTGCCTCCCCGCTCGTCGGTGAGCACCACGCCCCAAAGGGCAGGAGCTGGGTTGTGATCGGGGGCCATCGCATGCACGCGAGCAGGCGCCACGAAACCCGCTGGGCTGCAGCTGGCCCCACAGGTTCCCGAGGCCCGGAGACAGCGCAGACCGACCCCTCACGCCAGCGGCCTGGCCACGGCTCACCGCCCCGAGGGACAGGAGACAGCAGCACCCCAGCAGGCCGCTCCCCGCCCGCGCCCCGAGACTCACGTGGGCAACGTGGGAGGGCCGGCCGGCCTGCTGGGCGTCAGCACTGTTGGTGATGTTCCGGAGTGTCCGCACAGCCGGGCTCCAGGCGGCCAGCATGTCCGGCCTGTCAGGACCCTGCAGGCTCTGTCCCGCGGCCAGCAGGCTGCCCCGGGCCTCTGCAGGCAGCAGGCCACCTGGGACCGGGGGCACGTTGGCACAGAGGTTGATGAGCCCCGGCTCCTTCCCTGGGGGCAGCCTGCGCTTGGCCACCGCCAGCTGCGGGACCTCGGCCGGCGTCCAGTTCAGGTTCCTCTCCTGCTTCTCGGGCGACGAGTCCGAGGAGTCGTCGAACATCAACTCCCCTTTCGGCTTCTCGGCGCTCGCTTTGGGTGAGAACTGGCGGTCCCTGGGGGGAGACCCTTCCCGGGAAGAGGCAGGGCTCGACTTTCCGTCGGAGCTGCCCTCCTCTGGGGAGTCCGGCTCCTCGTTCTCAGCCTCCTCCTCCTCCTCTTCCTCCTCCTCATAAACGATCAGACGAGGGTGATAGAACGCTTCATCCTTTCTGGCCTTCTCGGACACGCAATCCAGCACCCAGTCCGGGGTCACCACTCTGATGCTCGCCCGCTTCAGCGCACACTCGTACTTCTCCTGCGAGCGAAGCGAGACACAGCCGGGGCTGCCATCACACAGTCCCCAGCTACGCATGAGCGCTTAAGACGGGGTCGCCGAGTCAAAGTCAGACGACGTCGTGCTCGGGGGCCAGCGCGGACGGAGCCTCACACGAGGCAGATGCATGCCACCTCGGCCGCTCGGCCGTCCGGGAGGCAACAGGCCCGCCCCACTAGAGAGCTGCACGCTTGCCCTCCCTCCGCAGCAGGTGCCTCCCAGCAGCTCACGGCCAGCCCGCCGGCCACAGCGCTCACGTCAGGGTGCAGGAGGACCGGCCAGCCGCCCCTGTGAGCTGCCTGGGCCATCAGGGGGGACCTGGGGGCCCCCACCTGCCCTCGCCTTGCCCAGCTCCGACTTCTCAGATGAACAAGGCGTCATGGGTTCAGGCGGAAGCGGCAGACAGACGAGGCCGCGGCCACACGTGGGAACCCCCCTCACGGACTGCCCTGCAAGGGTGCTGCTGGCCCTCCCAGCCTCGAGTGCAGCCCCGGGGAGCGCCCGCGGCGGGCGAGCATGGGGCGGGGGCGCACAGCCGGCGCCCAGAGGGGGCTGCTGGCCTGGGCCCACGTGGGCGCCAGCGCGCAGGAGAGGCCTGAGCTGGCCCAGTGGGTGTGGTTTCACAGGCCCCAGGTCACCGAGAAGGACGCTGCGCTGACCGCACCACCCATGCAGTCAGTCACACTCAGTACGGTCTTTTCAAAACCTGCGACAAGGACTCAAAACGCATTTTTCACAAAAACAAACTGAAGTTTTACTGGAAACGCTAGAGATTCAAGATATTTGCTTATTTCCTCCACGAGGTGTGCCCCGACTCTGGTGACTACCGGTCACAGCTGTGTGAAGGTGGACCCTGCAACCAGATCACACCTCTGCGGAGAGGTGCGGCCGGGCCGGCAGGTGGCAGCCGTCGGAGCAAAGCCCCAGGGACGGGACTGGGGCCCGGAGAGATGCAGGGGCCCCGGCGCTTACCCCCTTTGGCTCCGGGACCACCAGGTGCGTGCACTTCTTGTTCAGGGTCAGCTGGCAGTGCCCCCCGTAGAAGGTCAGCAACGCCCACAGGGCACTTCTGTCTTCAGAGGACACCTGGCGGACAGCGAGGTCAGCCTCCCGCACACCCGCCCCGCACTCGTCCCGCCTCCGGCTTGAAGTGAAAGGAACTTAGGCCAGCGGTGGGGAAACTAAGACTCTGCCTCCTGAGCACTGCAGTAAACTCTCGTTCCTATCACAGTCGTTTCGCTGGCAGCACCTTTTGCTGCCACCGCCACAGCTCGGCCATCAGGGACACCCACGCCAGACGGCAGAGGCTGCCGCCTGCCTTGCAGTGTCACTTGTGAAATGCCCAGACACAGCAGCAACACGCCAGCCGCAGCAGGGCTCCCGGCTGCAGACCAGCGCGGCCGCCACGCGGCAAGCAGAGGCGGGAGCGGGCGTGTGTGCAGGCGAGGCCGCGAGCCTCGGACCAGAAGCCGCAGCCGGGCGGCCTGGGCACGGCGCTGCGGGGGGCACGGCAGCAGCCGTTCACCGCCCGCCAGGGGCGCCAGGGGCCGTGTGAGGTGTGCGTGTCTCCGGAGTGGATGTTGGCTGGGGCAGGGACACAAGCAGACGAGAGCCCCTGCCTGCACTGCCCCTGCACTGCCTGAGCTACTGCCAGGGACACAGAAAATGGTTTTGAGAGTCTGGAAGACAAAAGAAACATTAAAAAAAAAAAAAAAGAGGGTGCAAGTGCTGACGCTGATGTTGTAGCAAGTCCAGTTCTGTCTGATGAACCTAACAGTTAAGAATTCTGAAGTTTGTCCACTGAGTTTTTTAAGTGTTAACAAACGGCACATGTTTCCTTTAAACTGTCGTTATTCAGCTCGCCAAGAGCCTACCGCTCTCCAGCGTTCTCTAAGTAACGCGGGAAACTACTGCGTGCAAGCGGCTGAGTGCTAACGAGAGCCCGCTGACACAAGGTCGGCTTCAGAATCGTTATCTTATGGTCACCTAATTACCGTCCCACCGCAGAGGAGGAGCAAACGTCATGTTGGTACAGGCTCGCACGAAACACCAGCTGCGCCCTTTACGCCCACAGCGCGGCCCGTGGGCCAGCACAGCCCCTCGCGGGCACCCCAGGGCCATCCCGCTGGGCACGCGCAGCGCCAGCCACGGGGAGCCAGCCAGGTCCTGCCAGCCGAGCGGTCACAAGGCCGATGCTGCCGTGCAGGGAGGCCCCAAATGCATACAGGAGCCCCCAGACTAGCTGAGGTCACCCCGAAACATCTCTGGCCAGTCGTCCACGTGACGTCCACATGAGCGCAGTGGCTCCAACACCCGCCACGGCGCCAAGCGAATCTGCCCTGGTTACTGTCAGGAAGGGCTCCCCACGCTCAGCACTGACCAGCTGGGGGGGGCCCGGGAGGGCTGGGGCTAGGGCACGCTTCCTTCACTGTCCTGCTCTGTAGACACTGGCACGGCACCTGGGCGTGCAAGGCGCTGAGGGCGGCTTCCAGGCTGCCTGCCTCCCGGGGCCTCTCAGCTCGCACTGCGCACCCCTGCACGCCGCCCTTCACCCCCTCCTCGGACGTGCATCTGAGGCCCAGACACCTGTGGGGCAGGAGAAGGAGCACTCCCAGCTCCTGGCCGCTGCCTGGCCCGGCCCCGCGGCCTCTCCCAGCAGTGTCACACCCACTCTCTGCCTCACACACCAAGGTCCAGATTCTAACGGATCAGCGCATCTGAGTCTTAAGACTCCACTTTCATTTCTGACTGAATTTTCCTTGTCATCCTCTAATCTCCCCTTACGCTTTCGTCATCAAGTCGTAAGCCTTCACAGTTCTTGGGCTTCAGAAGGCCACGCCCACCCACTGAACAGTCACACCCCGGCCAAGTGGACCGTGCCTGCAGCGCCGGCTGGCTGGGACCAGCACTTGGAAGGACGTGTGGGCTGCAGTGCAGATGCCGTGAGGCGGCCTGCGTCTGGGCTTACCTGGGAGAGGCAGGCAGTGACTCCAAAAAAGATCTGGCATGACTCCGGAGAAAAACCGTTCACTCTGTTGTATCAGCGTTAAGATCCAATGAAACATGACAGGGCCCCGGGGCTGCGCCCACGCCCTCCTCGGCTCCCAGACACGCCCGGCCCCCCACCCTGTCCCTGCAGGAGGCAGAGGGCACTGCCCAAGCCACCTCTCCAGACCCAGCATCTCCACTGGCACTGAGGACAGCAGCCAGAGGCCTTCACGGGACATGCACCGGCCGGCTGGCCAGCTCTCACACACCCGTGCAGACGCGACACACACGTGCACGTGAGAGCAGGGCCTCCCTGGGGCCCAGCGCTGAGCCCAGCACTGTGCACATCTACGGCCACTGCAGCCTGAGATGGGTCCCGGCCAGGAAGAGCCCCACAGGGCACCACAGACCTCTCCTGTCTCCCCGCTGCTCTCCTCAGCGGTGGATCTCAGTGGACCTGCCTGTTCTGCTCTCCACTCTGTCTCTGGGGAGTTCTCGCATCCCCACCTCTGGCCTGCACCCCAGTTCTTGTGTGCATAAATAAATCTTCCTAAAATAAATAAGCATCTCGAGTGTGTTCCGTAAGGAAAGGCTGACCTGGGGTGGCTGCGCTGCGTGGGGAGGGGACGGCCTCTGACTGCGCGGGCAATGCAAGTCTGCACACCAGCGTCGCAGACGGAGTCAGAGCAGACCTTCCCGAGGCCGCCCCGGGCCCATGCCGCTCTGCCTAGCTCCCGCCGGCACAGTGGCTCCTGACAAGAGCCAGAGGTGGGGACAGATACAGCTTCTCTCGCTGGAGAAGAAAAGCCACCCACCGAGACAGGGGGACCGAGAAAGACCACGCGGCCGCTCTGCTGTGACAGGAAGCCCCGGGCGCAGGTTGAGCCAGGCCTGAGCCAGCCCCCACGGCGGCAGGTGGGAGAAGAGCAGGAACGTGGCGCACAGCACCGCGGCCCTCACCAGAGCCGGGTTCGCTCACACCACGCAGCCTGGGGCCGAGCGCCTGTTTCCGAAGGATACGGCAGGAGAGCGCCGCACTGCACAGACAGTGTCACCCAGGAAGGCTGAAAGAGAAAGCGTCACGTTAACAACATCCTCACGGTCCAGTCGGGACGCCGCCTCCCCGCGGGCCAGGCCCGGTGAGTGCTGCCCGGCTCGCGTGCCGCGGGCTCTACAGACATGAACTTCGGCCCACACCCCCCACTCCGGCCGGGGCTGGCCCTGCCGCCTGGCCAGGGCTGAGGGCCGCCCTTGGGGCCACCCCAGGCGGGCAGCCTGGGTCTCCCCACGTGACGACGGCTGGGCCACGAGGGGCACACAGCATCGCCGAGGCCCTCCGCAGGCCGGTCAAGAGGAGAGTGCCGCCAAGGAGCCACCGCAGGAGGACAGAGGCGACGCAAAGGGCGTGTCCTCGCGCGACCCAGCCCCGAGGGAAGCCCTCCTCAGAGCTTAGGCCCACAGCCCTGAAGAACCACAGCGCCCAGGCCAGCACACGCGGCCGCTGCTTACTGCAAAGCTCAAGATGCTGTCTCTGGGCACACGGCGCCTGGCGCAGCCCACTCCCAGCAGAGCCGGGGCTCAGGTGCTGACCGCGGGGCCCTGCTGCAGCCAGGAGCCCACCGCCCCACCGGCCGCACGGCGGGCCCCGGGCAACACGGGCAGGCCAGACGAGGTGGCGCGGGAGCGGCTGTGCTGGCGTTTGGCGGGGGGCGAGCACAAGGCCACCTGCCCCCCACGTCCTGTCCGCTCCCGGCAGCCATGCCCAGACATGCGCCCAGAGGCGTCTCGGCCTGCTCTCCTAGACCGCCCCGACGTGCCGGCTCGGGCGGTTTCTGCGCCAGCACGCAACGCGAGCCGTCCCGTCCACACGCACGCCCGGTGATGTGGGGCCAGGGAGCCCTCCTCAGAGCGGGCTCGCCCACTGGCCTTAGATCACGCTGCCAGCGCCAGCGGCCACACATCCAGGCTCATGATGACTGCACACCGCCACACCCCACGTGGCTCCGGGCTGGTGGCCTCGGAGGACAGTGCAGGAAGGGAAGGGCAGAGACACGGTCACGCCATGCCAGGCGGTGAGAGCCAGGCATGGCCGCGGCTTGCAGGAACCTTCTCTGGAGACTATGTGCTTCATGGTTTATTTTCAAAAACCAGGCTTCTAAGCTGCAAGGCAAGTTGCAGCCCTGGACACTGGAGAAAGCCTGCCCTCCTGCAGCCACCAGCCCCCACTCCCCGACCGGAGACCCCCACCGCGACCGAGCAGCGATGATGCCACTGCCGACCTGTTTCATGTGGGGTTTGCTCTACTGCCATGGGGTGGGCAAAGGGGCAGTGGCGTGAAGTTATTTACAACACACAAAACAGCACAGAATGAAATCAAAGAAGCAAAACTGCAAACCGATTCCCAAACACACACATTTCACAGAGGTCAGCGCGACTCGGCCAGGTGGACAGGGAGGCATCAGGCTCAGCCGCATCCGGCTGCTTCCTGGGGTGAGATGTCCCTGGGTCAGGTAGATGGGCCACCGGAGGACAGAGGCCCGCACAGCCGGCGAGGACCGGCCTCCTGCCCACCCCTCGCTGGGTCGGACCCATGCTCCCCACAAGCGCGCCAGGCAACGCCCAGCTGCCGGGAGGCTCCCCGCTCCCGCTTCCAGACGCTGGGCAGGCCCACAGGCCACCAGGCACGGAAGCAGGGCTGGGCCTCGGGCTGAGGGGGCCTGTGGTGGGGCTCCCCGCACACCACAGCGTCAGCCAGGCGTTGCCAAGAGACACCGAGGCCATGTGTGCCGCGCCGGTGCCGGTGCAGACAGACAAGAGAAGCGAAGCCCGTCCCATACCCACCTTGACCACTGGCAAGTCGAAGACCTCGCGAGCCTCCCCCACCTCCGGGTTGTCCCCGTCTTCGGAGATGATGTGCGAGGCCAGCGCGTTGTAGGACACCTCCTTGGCCTTCCCGGCTTTGAGCAGCTGTATGACCTGAGCGAGCAGACACGTCACCGCGGGTGCAGACACGTCGTGGACAGCAGCACGCGAACAAACCGCCTCCGCAGAGGACAAGCGGGTCACCCCAGCAGCCAGCACAGCCAGCGGGCATCGCCGGCCCTGCCCCGAGGACAGGCTGCCGGCCTCCACTGCAGCGCTCCAGCCCAGCTCCGAGGCCTGCGGGCCCTCCCCGCCAAGGACAGAGGGGCGAAGCCCGATGAGCCATGAGTGCAGCGGCTCAGGAGAGGTGGGGAGGCACCACCAGCCGGCAGGGGCAGGCGCCAGCACACGCCAGCACACCACCACACAGGCTCCCTCCGGCCAGACACAGGCTGCCCGTTGGAGGCGCCTGCGGGCCCTCAGCAGGACCAGCCCGAGTGGGTCTCAGAAGGGTCCCTGTACGTGTGGCCACACTGGGCTGGCTGTGCGGCGCGTGGAAACCTGGGCAGAGCAGGCAGGGACGAAGGCGTCATAGGCAGCAGCACAAACCTGAGGGACGCGCGGGCCTGGCAGCTAGTGGCCGGGCGCGGGAGGGGAGGCGGCGCGGAGCGGCACTCAGGCCGGCCTGCGGGAGCAGAGGCTGCAGGCTCGAGGCCGGGGCCCATGACTTTTCGAGGTTGTCCCATCCGTCTAGCGGAGCCCTCTGCAGGGAGCCACCAGACAGAGCTAGGGGGGTCCAAGGCAGAGAGTGGGGCCCCCGAAGTGGAGGGCACCCCGTGTGTCGGAGGCTCCAGCAGCGACGAGACGCTGGGGTGAGGGAGAGTAGCCCCAGGAGGGCGGGCACCACAGCAGCAGGGCTCCGGCCAGCCCAGCTCTGGCACTCACAGCGGGCAAGGACGTCGGCAGAGGAACTGCCGCGGGTGCCAGGAGACCAGGGGACGCGATGGGGCAAGCGCCACCGGCCACGGCGCCCACTGCCTGCACTCATCCAGTCTGAGCTCCAGACCCACTGCCTTTCCCCAGAGCCTGACCCAGCCGCCCCGCGCCCCCGCGCTGCCTGGGATGGCGCCCACAGCCCTCCGCCGGCCCTCTCCCCTGGCCCCTTCTCTACTCTCTCCGAAGGACACCTTTGATACCGCAAGGCCTCCGTGTCCCTCCTCCCTACCCCTCTCGACAAGCCGCCGGCCCTCCTGCAGCCTCCCACGAATGTCACACTCGCAAGACGCAGTCTGACCTTAGCATCCCCACAGCACTGAATCCCTGCGGCGGTGTCATCCAGTGCCACAGGGGCTCCCTGGGCGCCCACCTGCACGACCACTCAGCTCTCTGCCCGCCTCCGACCCAACTGCTGGACCCCTGGGGTGGCTCCTGCTACATGGCCCTCCCCCCGCAGTCTCTGGCGCACCCTCCCCACAGCAGCGAGGCCCCCCCGCTGCGCACCCCGCCAGGGCCTGCCCCATGCCCGGCACAGGAGGTGGTGGCCAGCTGATGAGCCTGCGGAGATATGCTGGCTCCCCACGCCTGGCGTTCACTGCCGCGGGGCAGCGTGTCTGCCGAGGACGTTCCTAAGCACTGAGATTTCCTTCAAAGTTGGACAAACGTGGTTCAGACTCAGCAGTCCCAGGCTTGAGGCAAGCCCTGCAGAGCAGCCCCGGAGGGATGTGGAGGAGGGCCCAAGAGCAGGGGGCCACTCCAGCACCCCAGCCACTGGGGGCTCAGCGCCCGCTGCAGTCAAGACTAAAAAGTCACTAAAGTCACAACGGGAAAAGTGGTGCCTGGGGTCACCCGAGGACGTCAGCTGCTGGGTACTGACCACCTGGGCGCCCCCACGAGCCAGCTCTCCGAGCGGGCTCCGGGCCCCCTCACCTGGAACCACCCTGCTCTTCCAGACCCAAGTCCTGACCACCAGGCCCCCGCGCCAAGCTGAGCTGCGAGCGCACCACCCCAGGCTCCAGGCCGCTCCAAGAAAAAACGACCGCTAGGATCGGCCGCGGAGATCGACTCGCTGGGCGCGGCAGCAGCATCCTCAGCCAAAGCAAAGCGCGGCTTAGGAGGTCTGGGAGGACACACGGCCTCGGACGCGGCTGAACGCCCCACGCCAGGGTGCACCGGGCGCCTTCGCCGCCACCCACTTCGAACGGACCGGCGCGCGGGGAGCCAGACCCCTGCCAGCCTCGGGAAGGACGGCCCCCGGCTGCCCGCTCGGGGGCGGAGTCGCGGCGGGAGGGGCTGCCCGCAGCACGGGACGCGCACGCCGGCCGGGAAGAGCTGACAACAGGTGACCGCCGCGAGGCTGCGGCGCAGAGCGCCGGGCCGAGCCGCGGACCCGCCGTGGCCGGCCGCCCCCCGCGTCCTGCGCCCGCCCTGGTCCCGCAGCGCTCACCCTGCAGAGCCGGCTGCCCGCGGAGGCCGTCCGGAGAGAGCGCCAGTCTCGGTCCCCCGGCCCGCTCCAAGGCCCCTCCCAAACAGGGCGCCGCGCGCTCCCCGGGACCTCCGGGGAACCCGCGCACGGCGCTGCCCCGTCCGCGCGCTCCGGCCGCCGGCCTGCCGGGCGCCGGGCGGCCCAGCGTCCGCGCAGCCGGGCCGGGCCAGGCAGGGGCGGCACCGACGTGCGGCGGTCGGGCGCGCGCCCGCGGCGGGAGCGCCGGGCCGGGGACGCGGCGGGGCGGGCGGGGGCGGCGCGGTACCTGCGGGTCGAGGTCGCCCACCGCGTAGTACTTGACCTCCCGGAACATCTCCTCGGGAACTTTGGGCAGCGGGTCCGACATGGCGGCGGCGGCCGGAAGGCTCGGCGGCGGCTCCCGCCCCGCCCGGCGGGGCTGGCTCCCCAACGCGCGTCCCGCGCGGCCCCGGCCCGGTCCGGCGAGTCGGGGCCCCTCCCGCGCCCTCCGCGCCCCGCCCGCGCCGAGGCCCCAGCGCGGGAGCCGCGCGCGCCCGGGCCGCACCACCCCGCCGCCGCCGAGGGGGAGTCGCGGGGCCCGGCGCGCAGCCTGCGCCGTCCCGCACCCCCGCGGCGGCCCGCTCCGGGCCTCGAGCGTCGAGGCCTCATCGTGCTCGCGCTGGGCCCCAGCGCCCCGGCCGCCGCAGCCCCCCGGGGGCGCCCTGGGGCAGAGGGCGGACCTTCCCCCCCCGCCGGGACCGGAGTGGGCCGGTCCGAGCGAGCCGGAAGCGCCGGGCCTCCCGTCGGCACGCGCGCGGCCCGACGGCGCAGGCGCCGGCGCGGGCGGAAGGGGCGGGGCGGGCGCCGGCGCTGGGAGGGTCGGCGGCTGCGGGAGACCGGGGCGCGCGGCGGCACGAGTGGCGCGGCGGGTTGCCCGGCCCAGGGCGCGCGTAGGCGCAGGCTCGTGACGTCACCGCCGCGCCGAGCCCCGGGCCAGGGGACGGAGCGGGGCCGGTGGGCGCGCGGGGAGTGGCTGGGCTGAGCGCTCAGCCGGCCGCCGACCGGCTCCGTGTCCCCTCGCCGTCCGCCTTGGTCTGCCCCTGGATGGACACGGACCCGGGACTGCCCTTCGCGGCAGCGGCGGGAGCCTTTACTCGGGCGGGCAACAGGTGCGCGCGCGAGAGGAGCCCGAGCCCTCCTCGCCAGCGTGCCCGGCGGGTGGAGCGGGCTCGGGCCGTACCGCGGGCGACCTCACCTGCCGGGACCGGGGCCGGCGGAGCCCGGACGCGGCTGTGGCGGCGCCGCAGTTGGTGAGAGCACGGCCTGCAGCGGGGGCGCGCTCCACGGGACGGCGGAGCTCGCGGAAGGCTCCGAGGACGGCCCTGCGCGAGAGCAGCAAAGGTGGGGTCCGTGGGAAAGTTAGCGCTCAGGCGCGCTCGGAGGGGCAGTTCCGTGAATGCCCCAAAGCACTGGGGGAAACCACGCGAGGGTCTCCCTAGGGGCGCAGGGTTTGAGTTCTCAGGCTCATGAAGCATCCGCGGATCCCCGGCCAGGGAAGGGACCCACAGGGCACAGCAGACCTCTCCTTCCTTGCCCTCTGCGCCCCTCAGCAGTGTGTGTCAGTCGAACCGCCTGTTCTGCTCCCCGCTCTGTCCCTGGTGGATCCTCTCACCCCCACGCCTCTGGCCTGCACCCCAGGTCTACCACACACAACTTAATAAAAATCATTAAAAGAGCCGTGTGAGGCTGCTGTATTGTCATAAATAAATAATGTGCCTTAGCCCGACTGGGGAGGTGACTGGCTGTAAGGTGGTAACAGCGCCCTGAACAGCAGCTTCTCCTATGTTTTGTTTGTGCCTATACTACCTCCAATGGGACACCTGAGCGACCGTGTGCTCACCCCTCCCCCTGCCTTCGCCCAGTCCACCATAGGTTAGAGATCAACCCTTAGGGAATAAGCACCAGGACTAAGTTGGTTCCACGGGAAACAGCTCTGTTTCAGTTTTGCTAACTAGACAGCCTGAGACAAAGAGGAAGGGGAAACTTGAGGCAATGATTTGGTAAGTGTTTTTAAATGGTTTCTTTTAAGAAATACACAAGCGGCCTCTCTCGGTGCAAAGGGTTGAGTCTCAGCACCATGAAGCTATCAGCAGCCACTGCAGAACGAGTTCCATGCCCAGTCAGAGAGCTGACCCACAGGGCACAGCAGACCTCTCCTGCCTCCCGGCTGCTCCCCTCAGCAGTGTACTTCAGTCCATCTGCCTGTTCTGCTCCCCACTCTGTCTCTGGGGAATCCTCTCACCCCCACACCTCTGGCCTGTAGCCTAGTTCTTGTGTGCATAAATCTTTTTTAAAAAATTGTGCACAACAACCTTTTGTTTTTTCAGGTTCTTTGGCTCAGCTGCATACACTGTAAAAGTGGTGCCAGTGTTTACTAAGCCGTTAGTTTGGGTTTACAGGCTGCATTTCACTGGTTCATGAGAAGGGGGAGACTGGCAGTAGCGGCACAAGCAGGCCAGACTCAGGCAGGAGAAACTGGGAGCCACCTGGTTGCTTCTCTGGGAGTCGCTGAGCCAGAGGCGGGAGGCCGGTCACCACTGCAGTCATCCAGCTGTTCGGAAGAACTGGGAAGCAGTAGGGGTAGAGTGAGCCACACCAAGTCCCGTACTCAGAGCAACCCTGAAACCCTCCCGGATGGCCCCAGGTACATGTATTTTTCCTTAGGAAAATACCCTGCCACATATACTTGTCTGTTGCTGCTTGAAAGACAAAAAGCAGGAGTCCCCCCTCACCAGGAAGTGGTGAATCTCGCTCGGTGGCCGCCTGATGCTGGTCTTGCCAGGCCAATCTCCATTGTGCGTGTCCTGTCCCCACCAGTGGTCACTGCAAGGTGGTCTCCAGCACGGAGCGGCTCCTCCCAGGAGCAGCCCGTGGGCCTCACCTGGGCAGCCTTGCCTCCAGGGAGCACGTGGCCGTCTGGAGGCTCCTTGGGCTCCCTGACCAGGTGGGCATCCAGGCTGCCCGGGACTTTGCCCTCCCCCTGGAACAAAGTGCCCTGCACAGGAGGTGCCGCTGCCCCCTGAGCCTGGACAAACGCAGTGTGCCTCAGTCAAGACGCAGTTCGGCCTTGCAGAGCTGGGCTGCTGGCTCGCACCCCCAGAGGTCACAAGCCCTTCAGCTTCTAGACCAAGACAGCAAGTACGGTCTGCTGACCAGAGCCTAGTCTGGGACCTGACCTGAGCCGCAAGGGAGGCTGGGAAGTGCAGCCTTCTTGTGTCTGCAGGAAAAGGAGCAGTTGACGTGCCAATTTCTGCATTTTCCAGTTTTAAAAAATCCTAAGGCTAGAGGTACAATGTACATAAAAAACAATCCTTAGGGCATGTCCTGGTGGCGCAGTGGGTTAAGCAGCGCACTATGAAGCAAACCGCAGCCACTGCAACATGAGTTCGATCCCTGCTGCCGGCCAGGGAGGGGACCCACATGGTGCAGCAGACCTCTCCTGCCTCCCCGCTGCTCCCCTCAGCAGTGTGTTTCAGTCCATCTGCCTGTTCTGCTCCCTGCTCTGTCTCTGAGGACTCCTCTCACCCCCCACACCTCTGGCCTGTACCCCAGTTCTTGTGTGCATAAATAAATAAATCTTTAAAAAAATTAAAAATTAAACTAGGGTTAATCTCATAGACAATAGGAGTGGAAGAAAAGATAATATCTTTGCAACCCAACCAAAGGGCGACCGCAGTCCGCAGGCTTATAATGGTGCAGCCAGTATAAATCCCACTTTTGAAACTGGTTGAAGATGAAGAGACAATTGTTAAATCTAAATTAGAACTTCCTGATTTTAATGTGTCAGTTTTAATTTTCTGATTTAATTAGTCTCCTAATTAGAAGGGGTTAAATTAATTAACCTCATTATTTACCATATAGTTAATGATTTCCCCTCCATGGGGAGTCACTTAATTTTCAATAACTGGAGAGCTCGCGACCGACGAGAGGGAGGGTCGCCTCGGTTCACGCGTGTTGTCCTGGATCCGTGGCGAGAAGGGCAGGCTGTGGGGGGTTTGCCGAGGCGGGAGAACGCTGCCCCGCCCGTTCCCGAACACGGTGCCCGTGAAAACCCGGCTGCGGCTCAACCGCTGCCTTTAACTAGAGCTCCCCGGCCACATCCGATCGAAGGTCGGAGGACACCGGGTCGGGTCGGACTTCCTGGGGAGCCGCCACGTGGTTTCAGACAGTGACGCTCTTGCTCTTCGGGAGCCACAGACCACGCGGTGGTCAGGCGCGAAGAGCGCTGGGAACGCAGCACCCGACACACATGGCGTCATAAGGGTCCGTCTTTCTCACACCCGACCCAAGTGCACGAAGTCGGGAGGCAGGAGCCGTCACCAGGCTGGCGTGTGCGTGACTGGTGGGAATGAAGGCTTCTTTCCGACACACCATCAACCGTGTGTTTTTGTTTTTTAAAGATTTTTTACTTATGCACACAGAGCTGGGGTACAGGCCAGAGGCTCAGGAGGTGAGAGGACTCACCAGAGACTGAAGGGGAGCAGAACAGGCAGACGGACTGAAACACACTGCTGAGGGGAGCAGCGGGAGGCAGGAGAGGTCTGCTGCGCCCTGTGGGTCCCTCCCTGGCCGGGGATCGAGCTCGCGCTGCAGTGGCTGCGGATGCTTCTGAGCGCTGTGCTCAGTCCCTGCACCCCCAGGGAGGCCCCTGGGATTGGTTTTTAGAGAATGAAAATGAGGCTGTTCTGAGAGCCAGCTCGAGCAGGGTCCTCGCAGGGCAGACACACAGCACAGGCCCTGCGTGTCCACGCACCCCCGGCGGGCGGCTCCACGGTCACTGAGGAAAGCGGACCCGGTGCTGACTGAACGCGAGCATGCACTAGGGTGCAGGTGGGCGGAGGGGGGCGGTGGCCCTGTGGGGCTCAGTCCAGCCCAGCCCTGCTCCCTGGAGGCAGACACTGAACCCCCCATGGGGCTCACGAAGCTCTGGGCCTGAAGCGAGCGGGGTCCCTCGCGAGGTGACTCCTGAGCGGCTCTGGAGCCACAGGAGGGGCGACACCCCTCCCCATCTGGAGGAGCGGCCGGAGGGCATGCAGACAGCACCCTAGCTGCAGCAGGCCGTATTCCCCTTGGCAGGTGGCAGCCCCTGCATCCCTGTAAGGTGGGCCGAGTCCAGCCCCTTCAGAGTAGTTGGGGTGCATTCTGATGCATCGAGGCATCGGCAGCATCGCCCCTTGGGCTGGCAGCTGGCAAAGGCACACCCCTGGGCAAACAGCCCCACCTCTCCCGAGGGCGTGTGTTGGTGGCGGGCACGTCCCACTGTCGGGGAGGCCCAGAGGGGTCAGGCCAGTGGGCAGAGAGCCTCAGCCGGAAGGGGCCTGGTGGAGACTGTCAGGTGTCAAGGCCGCTGAGGGCCGCCGGCGCGGGCGGGGATGAGAGGGCTCTGTTCACAAGCAGCCCGGGGCCCTTGCTTGCCGACCCCAGCCTGGGCCCCCAGGTCACCGGCAGCAGTGGACACAAAGACTCAGCCCAGCAGGTGCCTCTGACCCCTGGGCTGCTCCCCGCTCTGCTAACTGCGCCCTCAGCAGGGCCGTCCGGACCTGACGCACCAGGACAGCCGGGAACCAGGGCTAATTAATGAGTCTGCATGCCACAGCCCACAGAGGAAAGGGCCACAGGTTAAGTGCACACATCTGTGCTAAGTGATGTGTTTGTGGCGCTTTCATTAAATTTTCTCTCAAACCTGGAAAAATATGTATCTCCTGGCTGCCAACATTCTCACCTCTGTATAAGTATGAGGCCTCCCCGAACATCCCCCCCAGGCTGGGGTGCTCACCGGCCCGGGCCAGCGGCTCAGACGTGATGCAGCTGTGCAATCTGAGACCTGGTGGCACAGCTCAGGTGCCAGGGAAGATGGCTGCGGGGAGGTGGCTGGTGACCGATCACCTCCAAGGGCCGTTCTCCGTGAGGCTCGTGGGGAGCAGAACCATGCCGGTCCGAAGCAGTCCGAAATGATCCAGCATGTACCCAGGTAAACACAGGGCGGCCACCCAGACAGCAACGATACCCCTTTCTGCCATGACACAGCAGACGTCCTGACGGGTGGCGGCCAGCTCCCGACAGCATGCTCTCCCCGAGAAAACGGTCACGAAGGGGGGTGGGCAGCTGCTCAACGTGATGAACACCTGCTCCCCACCCCCATCTTCCGACAGGGACAAGCAGCTTGAGAGTCAGGTTTAGAGCCAACCTGCAGCTGTGGACCTGAACGCGCCCCTTTGCCGTGAACATTCTATTCCGAGCATTTGATCCACAACCCCAGACACGTGTCTAGACCCGAACGCACGAGGCGCCGACCAAGCCGTCTCCGGAGCAGGCGTGGGCCACCCCTCGGCTGGGAGTCCCTGCATTTCCGCCACGTAAAAATTCTCCCGCTGGGATGGCCCTGCGGGGCACAGGTGGCGACAGGGAGGGCCGGAGTGCGTGATTTTATCTGAAAACCCTGACTTGGACCGGACGGGCTTCTGGAGAGGACTGTGGTTCCAATTGCCGTAGCGAGGATCCACCGACGTCTCTCTGGGCGCAAAGCTACAGTGCACAGCTCCCCGGCTTCCTGGCCGTGCTGCCGACGGTACCCGTCGGGGAGACCAGACGCCTGCTCTTGCCTAACTTGGAGGGCCTCTGCCGGGTCCACGGCTAGTTGATGGGGCGGGCCAAACGCACCTTGGGTTGGCGGGGCTGAGCCATGGCCAGGGGCGGCACAGGCAGCTCCCTCTCCAGCAGATACTCCCCGCTGCCCCGAGCTAACCCACCGGTGAGGCCTCCCGCCCAGCTGCGCAGTGGAACTTCCCAAGCCTCCGTCGGAACACGACCGAACATGGACCGAGCACGGACAGGGCCCGAGCCAGCGGTCTGAGGATAAGCGGCGGACACGGGGCCGTTGGGCCGAGAACTGGCGCTGGACAGCGACGCCCCCAACAGCAACGCCCCTGGGCAAGGCCAAGACAGGGCCCCTGGAGCAGCTCAGCTTCTTCCCTTGCAGAGGAGAGCCTCGCCCTTGCACCCCTGCACGCACCAGGCCTCCCGGCCAATGTCCAGTGGCGGCCCCTGGCCTGCACTGCTCTCATCCATCGGTGTCCTGGGGCCGGCTGCTGCCCCCGCAGTCCCGGGACACAAGCGACCTCTGGCGTCGGCCTGCGCGGACCCATCGAGCAGGTGCTGGTGAGGGCTGAGGGCCTGTGGGGGCAGCGGGAGAAGGCCAAGCGGAGGCCACAGGGCCAGCTCGGGCCCAAGCGCTCGTGTCCTTGACTGCGGTGGCCGCGTGCACGCGTCTGGCGGCGGCTGCTCTCTTCTCCCTTCCACTCGCCCACTCCCGGCCCAAGGCACGGGGCAGAGAGCCTCCAGCTCCCGCTGGACCCTGCAGCTCCCCACTTCCTGGCCAGGACCGTGCGTGGCCAGCAGTCTCCCCTGAGGCCACAAGACGGGGGCGGATCTCAGAGCACCCTGCCAGGAGGCACCCAACACCAAGACCTCGCACACTGCCCGGCTCTCGGGAGTGCTGTATGGCGGTGATGTGGCTCTTCTGTGGGGATGCCCTTCCTTCCTTTCTTTCTAAAGATTGATTTATTTATGCACACAAGAGCTGGGGTGCAGGCCAGAGGTACAGGAGGTGAGAGGACTTACCAGAGACAGAGCGGGGAGCAGAACAGGCAGATGGACTGAAACACATTGCTGAGGAGAGCAGCGGGGAGGCAGGAGAGGTCTGCTGCGCCCTGTGGGTCCCTCCCTGGCCGGGAATCGAACTCACGCTGCTGTGTCTGCAGATGCTCCATAGTGCTGCACCTTGACCCCTGCACCACCAGGGAGGCCTCTTCCCACTTTTTAAAGTAGACTTGGAAGAGCACATGCAGCTTGCTCCATCTTTCTGCTGGACAGCGCAAACAGTCTTCCGTGATCGCCTTGAAAAATTGTTTCCTTTGTTCACACTTATGTAAATGCATATTATTCTGTTTGTGGCTATTTTTAACCCTTCACATTTCTATCTACGTTTTAGTATGAACTTTCTATTTTCTTTTATTTTTCTGTCTTTGTCCTCTATTCTGCTTGCTTGGCGAACTGGAAAAAAGAAACTCGTCTTGTACTAGATTTTCTTGAAAACGCTCCCGCAGAGGGGCTGAACACAGCCGTGTGCCTGACCTCACAGGCTGCCGGCAGCCGCCTCCCACCCTGGGCCGGAAGCCCTCAGTTGTAGATTCCTCCGCGTGTTCCAGCAAGACCCCACACGGAGGCGGCGCCCCCCACAAACACGGCCACCCCCTTCCACTTCTCTCTCGCTTTGCGCCATTTCACTTTCTCCCCCTTGGGAGAGGCACCCGCTACTTGGGCGGAGTCCGTTTTCCTGAAGCAAAGACAGGGCTTCGCTGCCTCCTCCTCTCCCTGCACTGCCCATTTTTCATCAGCTTGTCCCTCCTGTTCGTGCCCATCTGTCGGAGTTGGCTGTGGCCCTTGCTGCTTGCCCGCCCTAGTGGGGGGCTGGTTGGCTGACTGCCAGCTGACCCCCTGACCTGCGGCCTCCTCAGCTGGGGCCTGGGGCGCAGGGGTTCCCAGGTGCTCCTGTGCAGTCTTCCCATCGCTTGTATTTCTGGAGTGACCCCAGTCAAGAGTCCCCTGGGTCGTGTTCTCCAGGAAGTCAACTGTGGTCTGTGCTTGGTTGGGGAGCAGCCTGCTGTGCAAAGCCTCTGTGTGTGTGTGCACGCGCTGGCATGTGCTTGCGTGGGTGTGCTTATATTCGTGGGACGGGAACGTGCCCTCAGCATTAGGTGGGAAGCTCCAGTGCACTGATTGAGACAGAGAAATGAGGCTCCAGAGGGAGGGCAGCAGAGGGAGGGGCTTTGGAAGGAGGGCAGTGGAGGGAGGGTGCGGAGGGAGGGTGGCAGAGGGAGGGCTGCAAAGGGAGGGGCAGGTCCCTACCCCCTACCACTCTGGCTCCAAGCCCCTCGGGTCACTCCAGGGCTGTGGCCTTTTACCAGATGAGGAAACACCAGACCCTGCGGGGATGTCCGGCTGCTGGGAAGCTTTGCAGGATGAGTTTGGGGGTCGGGGAGAGAAGCCCAGCTCGCACTCAGCCCGGAGCCGTGCACAGCCGCAGACCCACAGCAACGTCGCCGCCTGCCTGTGCCCCAGGTTCTGCCTCGGGCTCCCCTCACACCCTGCGACTGAGCCGGCTGCCAGAAGCGGAGTGGTGGGCTGACGGTGCTGGGCAGGGGTCGGCCCCTGGCGCAGGAGAGGCGGGCCTGGCCTCTGGGGCTCCGGAAACCCTGGAGGCGGAGCCAGAGGTCTGCCCAGGCGTCAGGGAGCAGCCCGCCCCTTTCCCTCTTGGCGCTGCCTCTGAGGCCAGCTCCCGACAGACACCCGCCCACGCGGTCTCTCCTGGAGGGGGGAGCGGACTCCTGAGGGCCTCAACTGGACTCGGAGGGCCTCTGCCAGAGCAGGGTCCACGCCCACGCGGGCGCCTCCGCAGGTCGCTGCCGCCTGGTGCAGCCTCAGGGCGTGGACTGTCCACGTAGCCTGCTGAGCCGCAGAGGGCAGCAGTGTGGGAGGGAGGGCTGAGCGGAGCCCCCGCTGCGCCCCGGCAGAGCCAAGGCGGCAGGCGCAGGCGGAGACAAGGAAGGCATGGGCAGCGGCGCGCAGGCGGCAGCCGTGGTCCGGGTGCCCCGGGGCAGAGCCTGTCTGCGCCACCGGCCGGGCCTCCCGGACTGGCCAGCGCTGTCTTTGGCAGCTGCCCCTCCCGACAGCTCTCACTTCGGGGTTTTCTGCTCTCCACCACCCCAAGAGCAGGGCGGACGCACGGTGTCGAGCCCCCGAAGCTGGTGCTGCCGGGGAGGGCAAGCCAGGGCGCCAGGTCCTGTACCCCGCAAAGTGGACGCGGACCGGCAGGTGCGAGGCGAGCCCGCCTGCAGCAGGCTCAGGGGTGGTGCGCGCAGCGGGCTGTGCCTCCGCGGCAGGCAGGGGGAGCGGCGCCCGACCGCCGGGTCTGGGACGTCGGCGGCGCGTCCCTATTTCCCAAGTGGCTACTGAGGCTGCTTAGTTTAAGGGAAGCCCTGAGCCAGAGAGGGCCCTCAACAAGTCCCAGTTGGAGAGTGAGTGATGGAGGATAAAAGAAGAATCTGGAAGGGAGGCGCCTAAGACCAGGGACCTGGCTCCCGCAGGAGGTGGGCAGCGGGTGGACAGCCAGCGACCAGCTGCAGGAGCAGGACCCCCAGCGCCAGGCCCAGACCACAGGCGGCTGGCCGCACCGCAGACCTGAGCTGTATCCCAGCCCACCGTAGACCCCGCCCCTTTCAGCCCTACACAGAGACTCAAAGTCCACAACAGACACTTCTCCGCGCAGGGCGAGCCCCCAGAGAAGACTCTCAGGTGGTCCCTGCCCAGCCTCAGGCAGCGTCCCCCGCCCAGCTGTGCCCTGCAGGTGCTTCTCAGCCGCTCTCTCCCCTGCAGGCAGCGGCCTCCCGCCTGCCGGGACCTGCCCCTGCCGGCTTCTCCGCATGGACCCTCAGCAGAGGCCGCCCTCCTCAAGGCCGCCGCCTGCAGCCACGCAGCCTCTCTCGGCAGGCCTGTCCCTCTCGGGGCAGCTCTTCCTGCCGCTGGTGCCCGTGCAAGTGTCCTTTACGCTCCTGCCCCTTCCCTAACAAACCTGCTATTTAAATATAAACAATCTCTGCCTTGTGGGGAACTCACCCGGGAATGCGCTGTGTGCCCTGAACAGGGAGCTCTGGGGAGACCTTTCCCAGATGAACCCCAGAGTCCACTCTCCAAGCCCGCTGACCCCAAAACGACATCGCGAGCACCAAGGTGCCCCGATACCCAGGGTGAGGGGACCCTACGGCACTCTTCTGCTGGAGGGACCTTCCTGCTACATGTCAAGAGCCCCCCAGCCGGACCCCGCCGCGCCCACGTCTGCAGGGATCCCCGAGTGAAGGCGCAGACCCCACCTGACCGCTGCCTGCCCCCCGACTCGCTTGCACTCCCTCCTGACCACTGCGGTCAGACACTAGAGGCTGCACCCCCAACCCACGCCTGCGGGAGGGCCCAGCACCAGCTGCCGGGACCCGCAGGGCGAGGGCGGCCCTGGAGACCAGCTCCCGGGCAGGGGCTCGGAGGGCTGTCTGCTCGGCCCCTGAGGGCCACAGCGGCTCCGGGGGCGGGCACTCAGCCCCTTGCTCAGATGTGCCAGGCCCGGCACCACTGCCCCTGGGCCTAGGGCCCCTGTGCGCAGCTGAAAGAGGAAAAAGCCAGAACTTGGTTTGCGATTTGCTCGGCTCCACTGGGCCCAAACGCTGGCCTAGGCTCCAGGCCCACCTGCAGGTCAGGACAGCGGGGAGGCCCCCGGCCAGGCATGAGCTCCGTCCAGCTGCAAGGCCCTTCCCCCGCTGGGCTCTGCGACCCGCTCCCCGCCCTCCCAGCCGCTTCTCCGCCAGCAGCTGCAGCTGGTCTTCCAGCAATGGCCCTCCCCTCCCGCCAGCCATCATCGCTGCTCCAGTGAGAACCCGCAGCCCTCGCTGCAGAGCTGGGGCCCACAGCCCCGCTCCCCGGGGCCTCCGGCTGTGGGTGTAGACTGCTCACTGGGGTCCACACCCTCCTCGCCAGCGGGGTGCCCAGGAGGAGAGCAGAGCTGGCCAGCCGTGCACTTATGTGGACCAAGGAGTGACGGTCATACAGGTGGGGGTCCCCAGCCCCGGGGCTGGGAAAGAAGGGCTGGCAGCTCCCAGATGCCCTCCCCCCAAAACTGGAAGCAGACCCATGGCAGCACCAGCCTGGTGCAGGCGTGACTTCCCTGGGCTCCGGGACGCAGTGACGGGCGGCAGGAACGGCCAGCGAGACTGAGCCCGGCGGTCTCCTCGGCAAGGCGGGGGGGTCCTCCCTGCATCGGCCCTTTGGGGTGACAGGCACGCTCAGAGACACACGTGTCAGGGCCCCCCACGGGGCGCTGGCCCCTCCTCAGCGACAGACCCCAGGTCTGACGGCAGGCGCAGGTCTAAGTAGGAGATAGTGGCCGCCGGTCTGGCTGCCCTCAGCCTCTGGCCTGCCAGTTTTTTCTAACAGAAGGACCCTGGTCCATGTCCTTGCTGTCATTTTAACAGAACAGGATCCCCCCAGGTGGTCCCCATGCCCTCTCACCACCGAGGCACCATAATCGTCCACCGTCCACGGTGCTCTCCCCACACAGTCAGAGTGGGCTTCCCGGGTACGGGCGGCACCCAAAGCGCCAGCAGGCGCCACACTGCTCACCTGGGCGAGACCGTGCTGCAGGACTTTGGAAGGAGCGCCCTGCGTGCCTGGGTCCAGGACCCTCCCTGACTCAGCACCTGCCGTGGCTGCCAAGGCTCAGTCCCCACCCGCTGCCAGTGCGGTTGTCAGGGACCATCAGACACGCTCCCCGTGCAGCAAGCCGGTGTGAGCGGCCAGGACGGCACCCTTCAGAGATTTTGGTCTCATTCCCCTTCGCGCTGTTCACAGTTATCGAATGCCCCGAAGAGCTCTTGTTTGTACGAATTATATCGATTTACACTTACCGGGATATAAATTTAAATGGAGGACTTTTAAACATATTTGTGTACTCATCTGTTAAAAGTAAAAACAAATCGAGGCCTCCCTGGTGGCTCAAGGGCTTGAGCACTGCACTGTGAGGCTTCCGCAGCCACTGCAGCGCCAGTTCGATTCCTGGCCAGGAGGGGACCCACAGGGCGCAGCAGACCTCTCCTGTCTCCCCGCTGCTCCCCTCAGCAGTGTGCTTCAGTGGATCTGCCTGTTCTGCTCCCCACTCTGTCTCTGATGAATCCTCTCACCTCCTGCACCTCTGGCCTGTACCCCAGCGCTTGTATGATAAAAGTAAATAAATCTTTTGAAAAAATAGTAATTGACTTGTTTTCTTAAAAAAAAAGTAAAAACAAATCCACAACATGTTTACATAAAAGCCACCTTTATGAAAAACAACTGTCTTTTCCAAAAATACAGGATAAAAATTGGGGACACATGTCACATTTTGTGCAATCTCAAGAGAGCTGGAATCGCACGCGTTCCTGCATTTCTTTTGTTGTGATCAGTGGTTTTGGTTTGATTTAATGAAAGAACTCTGACCTTATAGAGATACAGCTGGAAAAGGGAAGAGCAAACTAATCACCTCTTCAGAAAATGATGGATCTCCAGTAAGTGGCCATTTCCTAAAGGTCTGTTGCCATGTGGAACCTGAAATCGCACTGCGTGCTTTCAGTGCTCTGGCTTAAATCCACAGGCTGCTCTCCCTTGGGATGGGCCTCCTGTCCCCACGTGGCCTGCAGCATCACATGCTGCTCATTTGGAGGATACTGGCTCGCTTGATCGTACAGATCTTCCAGACGTTGGTATATTTCACATGTAACGTCAAGACAGCCGCAGCTGCTAACGTCCTGCCAGGTCACAGGAGGTCTGTGAACATGGGACCTGTCAACGTCACAGCAGCAGAGAGGAGATTTCAAAAATTCTCATTTTGACGGCTCTCTTGCCCCTCCCAGGTACCATCTACCTGGGAGTCTTTATTCTTTATCCTTCATTTTTCCTAAGTAAACTTTTCTTTGCAAAAAAAAAAAAATTCTAATTTTCATTCAAAAGCTCAATTTTTTTCTAGGCAACCAATACTGTCAATTTTTTTCCTTGAAGTGAGAGCTTACTGAATTCACGTTTGAGATGTTTGCCAAATGCCCAAGACTAAGAAATGACATTTTATCTATCAATAAGTCTTTTGTGTAAAAATAGTGTTTCATTTAAAAAGCAGCTAAGGCAGCTCAAATCTTAACCACACCAGTGTTTTTCCTCATTTTTTTTCAGTGCATCTTTTTTTAAAAAAAAAAAAGATTTTATGTATTGATGCACACAAGAGCTAAGGCACAGGCCAGAGGCGCAGGGGGTAAGAGGAGTCACCAGAGATGGAGCGGGGAGCAGAACGGGCAGGTCCACTGAAGCACACTGCTGAGGGGAGCAGCGGGGAGGCAGGAGAGGTCTGCTGCGCCCTGTGGGTCCCGCCCTGGTCGGGGATCGAACTCACATTGCAGTGGCTGCAGATGCCTCACAGTGCAGCGCTCAACTCCTTGCACTGCCAGAGAGACCCTTCCAGTGCATCTTATAAATGGTATAAGTGTATCTTCCAGTTTGTTACAGGATATTAAAAACATGTGTTTTTGAAAGTCGAGATTACATACATTTGCTCACTTTACTGCTTCCTTAGGATAGTCTCCGATGAGACGCTTTTCCTGTTCTTCCTGCGGTGCGTGGCAGCATGGCTGCCAGTGACGACCCTACTGCTTCAACCGGTGCTCTTGCCAGTGCTCAGGTGCCCGTGGCTTACACGCTGCCCTCCTGCTCCATCAGCGAAGATGCCCACGGGGTGGGAAAAGCAAATAATGTATTAATAAGAGAGAAACAGTGCTGACCCGTGGACCCGTGGTGCCTTTGGGTCCCAGCTGGAGAGCCCCAGCAGGGCTTGCCTCAGGCGTGCGGTTCACCCGTTCCAAAAGCTGCGTGCAGAACTGCCCAGCGCACTTCTTCCCAAGGAAGTGGATTCAGGGTTTACATCTCACCCCAGCTGATTCCAAGGCCAAGAAGGTGATGTACGATGGAGCCTCTTGGCGAGAGCCCCACATAGCCACTCCAAGCAGACAGTGCCATGCACTGTCCTAAGGGGACACCTGGGGAGGTGGTCCAGGTGCTCTGTATTTAGTGTGTGCTGACTTACCAGCATGTTCCGACATGGTGTCACCTCTGGGTCCAGTGAAGGAGTGTTCCCTCTCCTCGGTTCTTTCTCCTGATGCTTGTTTTACCCTGTTTGAAACAATCATGTACAAAAACACGTTTCTATCACTAGTTTTCAAACAGCAGTTTCTACAGATGAAATCTGTGGCTGTCCACAGGACCTCATGACACCTGTGGTGCACATGCACACATTAATGCACCCACCTTCCGTGTGCCATCCCCACTGCTTTACCCGGATACACTTTGGTGAAGGGCTTGTGGGCAGGAGCGTCTTATGCTTGTCAGTCATTATAGATTCCGTGTGATTATTTGTGTGTCTGGAAAGGGTTAAATGCTGCCCCCTTTTTCAAGCGAGGTGGAGCTTTTATAACAGCTTGGATCTATATTTTACCTTCACAGGAAAGCCAACTTAATAGGACCCGCAGAAAAGACTGCATTTTCTTCATGATTCTGAGGAAAGGTTTTACCTCCAACACCTCTAGGGACAGAAGCCATGGCTATCTCGCCTTCTCCCCTTAAAGGAAAACAGCCCTTTAAGGAGAATACTAGGTATTGTGTAAGAAGGAGGCGATTCTTCCAGAGAAGAGCCCTTTCCTCAGGGAACATGTACAAAATGCAGGCAGCAATGTGAAGCTGAGAACCCACCCAAGGTAGCCAGACCGCCCCTGGAAGATGTGGGTAGAGGGGTGGCTAAATGAATGTTCCAATGAAAGTTAACTGGTAAACTTATTTCAAGCGGGAAGCCCATTTCTGGGAGAAGCAACAGCACCCAGGACACCAGCGGCCGGTACCACGAGAGGTGCAGCACCACGGACAGCGCCACAGGCAGCGACTTGGGGCTTGGCGCGGAAAGGCGGGGGAGCGTGCGGCAGCACCATGGACAGCACCAAACGCTCAGCGCGCAGGTCGCTGGGAGGGGCTGGAGGGGGAGGCGGTCTTATCAGCTGATGCCTTACGTAGGTTGGATCCCTAGTTTGATAAGACAGGTCTGGGTGGGCGCGCCAGCCTTCCCTTCTTGGAGCTGCAGCCCCAGACGGGGAGGAGAGAGAGGCGGGGAAATAGCAGAAAGCAGGACCCAGAAAGCAGGTCCCTCCTCCGTTTCCCAGCTTAGAGACCGAGGCTGCCACCCGCTGCTGTCTGGGAGGGGAGCGGTGGCAAGAACTCCTGCTCTGACGCACCAGCCCCTCTCCAGGCACCCACACACTCCGGGGCGCCAGCGTCTCCCCGACTCGGGAGATGCTCTGTTCTGGGCGACTAGACTGCTCTCAGCCGAGGTGAAGAGGCTGGCAAGTGACAGCTTGGGTGGGCCCTGGCTGGGAGCCCCACACGTCGCCTCGCACTTGCCACAGCTCGCAGCCCCGGGCTACTCTCCCCACACCGTCTTATAGGGCTTCTGGCTGGCGGGAGATCCGGGCCAGTTCCACAGGCACTCCCAGAAATCCCGCAGCGGTCCCCTTACCTGCGCGCCTGTGAGGTCTCCAGACCCAGAGATGGATTTTTCTATGAACCTAACCTACTTGCTCTTCTCTACGCCCTCCCCTGCGGACGTCAACGGCAGCCTCGGGGGAGAAAACGCGGGTGCCGGGCAACCCCTCCTCTCCGTCTTCGGGATCCTTGTTCTAACTTTCCTTGGCTTTCTGGTGGCAGCGACGTTTGCCTGGAACCTGCTGGTGCTCGCGACCATTCTCCGCGTGCGCACCTTTCACCGCGTCCCGCACAACCTGGTGGCGTCCATGGCCATCTCGGACGTCCTGGTGGCGGCTCTGGTCATGCCCCTGAGCCTGGTGCACGAGCTCTCCGGGCGGCGCTGGCAGCTGGGCCGGCGCCTGTGCCAGCTGTGGATCGCGTGCGACGTGCTCTGCTGCACAGCCAGCATCTGGAACGTGATGGCCATCGCGCTGGATCGCTACTGGTTCATCACCCGCCACCTGGAGTACACGCCCCGCACCCGCAGGCGCGTCTCGTACGTGATGATCGCGCTCACGTGGGCGCTGTCGGCGGTCATCTCGCTGGCGCCGCTGCTCTTCGGCTGGGGGGAGACGTACTCCGAGGGCAGCGCGGAGTGCCAGGTGAGCCGCGAGCCCTCCTACGCGGTGTTCTCCACCGTGGGCGCCTTCTTCTTGCCGCTGTGCGTGGTGGTTTTCGTTTACTGGAAGATCTACAAGGCGGCCAAGTCCCGCGGCGGCGCCAGGAAGCTCAACAGCGTCCTGCCCATGAGCGAGCCTGTGGAGGTGAGTGCCGCGGCGACCCTTCGCGCTGCCTGACGCGCCTTTGCACCGGCTTCATCCCGGGAAGCCTCCCGAGCTGGTAGACATTGGGGCTTTTTCCGTTTTGTTTCGTTTGGTTTCTTTGTTGGGAAGGGGGAGGAAGAGGGTAGACAGAGAGGAACAGAAAGCTTTGTTGAATTACTCTGCTCTCACACACTCAGCATCACAGGATGATGTGATTTCCACCTCTGGTGGGTTGTGTCTTTAATACAAGGAAAGTGGTCTGGGTTGTGTGCGTCTACGTATTTCTGTATGTGTCAGACAAGTGGTTTCGACTGTGTAAGTCTGCAGGACACCGTTCTGCTGGGAAATTCTGGGGGTCAGCAGCACCTGACCGTCCAGGACTCCGGCTCCCTGCAGCGAGGGAGGGGTGTGCAGGGAGAGGTGGCGGCTGGCACAGCAGGGCCCCGGCACACTTGCGCAAAGCAGATTGATATTTCAATCCAGTCTGCTGCTCCGCAGATCACGGCGACTGAATTTGCAAAATGCGGTATCCCGGGTTATTGTTGTTCTGCAGCATCCTTTTCTCCTGATGGAGGGAAAGGAAAAGAGACTGTTCACACCCCCCCCCCTCAGAGCCCGCATTTGCTAGCTGCTCCTTTGCCTGGAGGCCTTTAGGTCTCCCCTCCCCCAGCCGGGCTGTGTGTGCAGCTAAGGGCCACTTATCTGCCTTCCAGGACACGGGCAGAGCTACAGGAGGAAATTAAAAACCTCGGCAGACAGTCCCCCCCGCTCGGTGTGGGCTGTGTTAACGGGCGACCAGCACACAGCAACAGTGCCGCTCTCCCTCTTCCCGCCCACGCGCTCCTGCTGTGTTAACTCTTCCTCATCTGACCCTCTAAGTCCAAGATTCGGGAGCCCCGTGAGAACTGAACGGGGCATAATGTGCATGCTTAAGGGCCACAGGAATCTGCACGGCCCTACCCTCCCACCCACCCCCCACCCCCTTGCTGTTGCTGGGCCCAGCACAGCAGCACAGCAGGGCACCGTCACAGGATTGGTGCAAGGGGTCGCACGAGGACAAGCCTCCATCTTTGCCCCTGGAGAGCTCAGTGTCGTGAGTGTGAGCGAGGTGAATCCCTACTGGCAGCTCAGGGTGTTGTTTCTAAGGTCCGAAACCAAGCTGGGCCCTAACCAGTCAATCAGACTTAGAGGGAGCACCAACAAAACACACAGCAGCAAGCTGGAATTTGGGACTGGGGACTGGGGCTGCTGTTAGGAGTGAGGCTGCTTCAGTTACAGAAACGCGAGCATGAGATTGCCAGCACTGGCCGAGGACTAGCCGTGCTGGTGGCCAGAGTTACACCAGCGGGAGAAGGTGCCAGAGAAAGGGAAGCGCGGAGCAGTCATCGCTAATCAACTAGTAGGAACATGTTCCATGGCTCTGGCTAGTCACAGGGATTTACTATGCATGGCAGCGGAGAATTCAAAGGCTGAGTAGCAATTCTGAAGGCGTGCTGACTGATTTAAATGCGCCTGTAATTTCTCTGGAGCAGGGCGGTAAAAGCTGATGACTGAATGAAAGGGTGGGCTTTCACGGCAACAGTTCTTTTTAGGTGCTGCGTTTCTGAGCTAATCCATCTGGATCACGGTCCAGAATTTTCATAGTTGTACAAAAAGACAGAGGATGCTCTTCCAGGATGAACCAGTGGGACTCAGACCTCGCAGTCAGCCCGGTCTTTCTGTCTGTGGTGCCTCTGACCCAGAGGGACCCTGGGCACAGCGCTAGTTGCTCAGTGATGTCTGAATGGCACAGGTGACTTCGTGTGCTGACTCAGCTGCGCTCGGCTAAGTGTGAGGCAGCAGCACTGCGCACCTGCAGGGACAGTCCACCTTTTACACTTGCAGGTCAGCACAGCAGCTAAGGAAGTGTTCTTGCTAATGGCCATGAAGTCCAGTCCCAACCGCACGTGAGGTTATGAACTATTCCCACCACTTGAATTTTTCTATTAAGTAACATTTTCTTCCCCTTAAATCTTTCAACATTTACCCTACAGTCACAAATGTCTTTCCTTATCTTCTGTCATCATCTGTTACAAGCTTTTTTATGCCAAGACTTTTGTGCTCTTCGTTTTGTTTTTGTAAGTTGGTTTGCTTGTTTCCTTTTCAGACAAAGTTTAAAAAATCGAGACTGTGGGCTCTGCTGTCCCGTGGTGGTGGGGAGAATGGTGGTTACATACAAAACACAAAAGCTGTGTTGTAGCTGTATTATTATAGACCATTCCCCTTGGGGGGTTACAAAGTCAAGTTTTGTTGATCTTATCTTCCTAGGAGACACTTTACTGGACAGATTTTCGTAGCTGTCATTTCGATCCTGAACCAGTACAGGCTTTGATTCTTTCAGGGTTTTCCTGTTGGCAGCATTTATAGATCTCCTAACCTAGGTTCTCAAATCTTGGAGGACAGGGCTGGGTCCTTTTGAATGTTTAATCTAGAAAGCTCTATCTTACATTCATTTCTAGCTTATTCACTTTCTAAGGCTACCTGGACGTATGTAGCTCCTTACTGCGTATTTTCTAAATTGGTCATTTCATATTGCAAATTTTTTATTAAATTTCCTGGATTCAGGTTTGACCCCAGTTACAACAGGGCTGGCAAGACCCCATCCTTCAAATGTTGAGGTGCACTAGAGTGCTGCTCCCAGTTTCCTGAAATCTATTTTCTGTCTTCATTTAGTTTGCGATTTTGACTCTGTCCAATCATCTCTTAAAAGAAAGGCTCCTGAAATTGTTTTTCGTCATGAAGTCTATGTTGTTATGTTCTAAAATGTTCAGAGCTGGGTTATATAATGCTTTGTGTCCTCATAAGTATCTCCTTCAACTGAGGGGGATCGCAATTAATTTAACTAGTTAGTACAAATCTGTAGTCCATGATAAAAATTTTGTTGAATATTCTAGCAACATTCTAAATTTTATAACAATTTTCTGCCTTCTCCCTGAAGTCTAGGAAAACTCTTCATTATCACCATTACCTTAGCTCTACCCCAGGATTCTAACTGGAATTCTACAGACTTGACTTCTTGTCTGGCAATTTCACTATGTTATTTTGGTTCTCTGGAGAAAACCCTGAAGAAAGGTTAGTTTGCTTAGGAGGTCACATAGAAGTGAACCGGGGCGCACAGCACCTGGGTTTGTCAGGCAGGTAGGTTTGGGGATGCCACGGGCCTTAAGGCGGTGTCACACCCGGAGCACTGGTTCATGCTCTGTTGTGCCTTTAAGGAAGCTGACCCGTAACTGATGGATGTCTGCCTCTGATTTTTCTAGAACTTCTCTGACATCTGTTAAATGTGGATTTGACTTGACAGAAATCCATCCCTCAGTGGAAAATTTAGGGGGAAGTGCACTGGTCAAGAGAAGTGCAAGAGTGAGGGTAGAATGGGACTTAAAATAGAAAAACAGAAGTCCTTAAAGGAGAAAGCTGAGGTCTGACTTAGATGCAGTCTGACACCCCAGGAGAGGCCGCGTGGCTGACCGCAGTCCACACCCCTGGAGCGAGTCTGCGAGTCTAGGGCCCCAGCAGGGGGCTCAGA
>JAGFMF010012182.1:1142592-1152780 GCA_019455555.1 Galemys pyrenaicus | reverse complement strand
TTGTTGTGTGTGCCTGCAGTTGGGGCATTATAAGTGCCGTTCGAGCACGCGGGTGAGGACCCAGTCAGGCAAACCCATTTTATATTAGGGTTGCCCTGTAACAGATTCACAGTTTGTCTCATGAACTTAAGTTTCCATCTGTGCTTTGGGACCAATCTAATGTTTAGAGAAGATCTCGGGGCCCAGCGCGTGTCCTGAACAAGAGGGGCGCCGGGCACCTGGAGAGGGGTGAACGGTTACCTCAGGGCCACTTGAGGGCACAGAATCACTGCCCAACCCGTCCAGCTGCCTCCGATGGCATTATTTATTATATTTTTATACAAAAACTGGGGTACAGGCCAGAGATGCGGGGGGTGTGAGGAGTCACCAGAGACAGAGTGGGGGGAAGAACAGGCGGATCCACTGAAATACACTGCTAGGGGGAGCAGCAGGGAGGCGGGGGAGGTCTGCTGTGCCCTGTGGGTCCCTCCCTGGCCGGGGATCGAACTCGCGCTGCAGAGGCTGCAGATGCTCCATAGTGCGGCGCTCAACACCCTGCACCACCAGGGAGGCCCCTAGGCTGGCTTTTAGCAAGGTCTGCAGATGACCCGCCCACTCAGTGGCAGTTGAGGGCCGCTGTGAATATGGCCAAGGACCAGCGGTGGAGCTGCCTGCGCGTGAGTGTGCACACGCGTGTGCCCGTGAGTGACAGAATGCCGTGGCTGCAAAACTCACCAGCCAGCCCAAGGGCCAGCACGTGGAAGACGCCCCCGCAGTCCCTGCCGTGAAGACGGAGGGCGCTCCTGGGCTGGTGCCCTCGGCTGAGTCTGTACCCAGCCCCGCCTCTCCCTCACACTATTCTTCAGGCTTTCTGCTGTGCTGAAGGGCTGTTTCCCAGTTGAACTTCACACTACCTTCATCTAGCTCCAGATAAAGGCTGCAGTCGGTTTTGTTTAACTAGGGTTGCATGAAATAAATGCCTGAATGAGCTTAAGGAAGGCAGGTCTTTATGATGCTGAGTAATCCTACTCAAGAACAAAGGAAGCCTTTTGAGATGGTAATGCCTCGCTCCTTATCAGGCTCCACCTAGATGTCCCGCCACCTGCACAGTGAGTGGGGGAGGGGCGCCACACCTTCCCTGGGGAGACACCGGCCTGAGGGCAGAGGACTCCAGCTCCAGAGCCCAGAAACCCTGGGGCCAGGCTTTCTGCCCTGGACCAGGCTTGTACTCCCGCAGGCTGTCACCCTGTCCTGACACCCTTCCTGCAGAGGCAGCGAGTGAAACAAAGAATCAAAACTGAGCAGGCCCAGCTGATGGAGAAAAGACTAGAAAACCTAAAGGAGGCATCACAAGACTAGACCACAAGGAGGCAGAGTAGAGGGATAAATAGGGCCATAAACCCAGCTACAGACATCAAGATCCTGGGGGCGGGGCCACATCACAAGGCAGAAGGCCCCAGCAGGTGTCAGGTGCTGCAGGGAGTGTCGGGAGAACAGACCTGAGGGGAAAGAGATGGAGATGCCCACTATGGAACATCTGGTCTCTTTCTGGTTCTGCAGAGTGGTCCAACATTGCCCGCAATCTAAGCACTTTCAGTCGGAGACCGAGTTACCTTGGAATGGGGTGAAGGGGCCTGTTCCGCTGTTGGTGCTGATGCTGCATTCCGCTCTCCAGGCCCAGACTCCAGCCAGGAATGGCCCTCAGGCTCTGCTGCCTGGCTGTCCACCTTCCGGCTCCAATGCTGCAGCCCGCTGGCCCGAAGGCCCAAGGCTCACCGCAGCAGAGATGCAAGGCCAGGAAAAGAGCAGGAGGTGCCCACGCCAGGAGACTCCGCCCGCAGAGGCAGAGTGGGGTACAGGGGCACCCGGGCCTCTGGGCAGGTCAGCTCTGCGAGAGCAGCAACATTACTTGTTCCAGCTGCAGACAGAGGCTCCAGCCAAAAAAGCTCACCCGTCCCAGCTGACGGTCCTGCCCGACCGCCTGGCTCACTCTCCCGCTGGCCCGGACGGCTGGGCAGTGCCCACCTGTCTCTGTGGTGTCTGCACCAGCAGGAGGGCGGAGGAGGGTCCTGGACGTGCACCGGGTGGGGGTCTAGACGCGCGTGGTCCCGCGCCTGGTGCTGGCGGTGGGCTTGTGCACGGCGACCCTGTGACTGTGCCTCTCCAGCTGGCCTATTTTTGCTTTGTCCTAAAGAATAAAGGACGTCCCTCCCCCTGGGAGGTGAAGTGACAATATCAGCTGTTCCTCGTTCAGGACTTGGTGACATTTCTGGGAGCTGCTGCTCCATCCTGAGGGAGCAATTAAAATCCCAGGGGACGTCTCCAGGTGCTGGGGAAGAGCCCTCCGGGCAGAGCCCACCAGCACGGGTGTGGGGGCCGTGCCTCGAGGAGGGCTCCAGCTCAGGGCAGTCTGGGCCCACACCTGCAGGCCAGCTGACTCTCCGGGTGCCCAGGCGCCGCCCTTGGAGAGGGGCCGTGTTGGCAGTGCAGAGTCCGGCGAGGGGAGCGAGAGCTGGCGCTTCCCGCGAGGCTCAGGAGCTCTGAAAGCCCCAGGTCCCTCTGCTCAGGGGCCCTGCAGGGGAGGAGCCCAGCCCCACCTCCGTGGCCTGCCTGTGGAGGCCCCCCCCAACAACAGTCCTTGGCCGCTGGGCGCCGCCTCCCTGTGCCGCTCCCCAGTTCAGGGTACGCCCGCTGGTTCTGTGGAGAGGCTGCCCAGGAAGGGCGTACGGCTGTGTTGGACTTCCCAGTTGCATCGTCACATGACTACAGGAACAGCCACCTGTGCACCCCAATGCCATCCTCTTTTATAACTATGTCGGCTGTCCCCCCGAAACAAAAGGGTGTGACAGCAGAGAGGGGCTCCCCGTTGTGTCCCCTCTGGGGGCCTCCTCAAGCAGCTGGCCATGGCGTGGTGCTGGCTTGGGGATCCCTGCAGGCTACAAGCAGGAGCAGGCCCCAGGCCCCCGCCTGGACTTGCATCCTCCCCGAGGCCTTTCCTCCCACCCAGCGGTCAGCGTGTGCTGCATAGGCGTAGGACTGGCCGGGCAGAGGCCCTGGTGATTAAGAGCCCAGACGCTGCTGCTGCCCGGGACCCCCGGGGCTGGGCGGGGAGGGTAGTCCGGGAGGGACCGCCAGAGTCGGGGGCTCCTGGCTGGGCTGGTGTCCTGACCTCAGGGACAGGGCTCGGGTCCCCCTCGAGGGCGTGCGGGCACGTCAGGGGGAGACAAGGAGGCCCGGACCCCGAAGTCCTGGGCAGAGCTGGTGGAAGCAGAGTTCGGGGGAGCAGCACAGCCAGGCCCTGGAGCACAGCAGGAGCTGGTCCTCTCCTGTGGCGAGGAGGGGGTGCAGGCGCACAGGCAGGCCCCTGCGGCCAGCGCATCCTCGGAGGCCAGACTCAGGCTGGGATGGCCGTGTGCTGAGCGCTGGCCCCTCCTCCCGGCCGGCACAGGAGACCGGCCGACCCCGCCTCTCCTCCCGGCCATGGTCACTGCAGCCTCAGGCCCACTCGCTGCCGTCTGCACGGCTGGGCAGCGGAGCGTGGCCCTCTGGCGAGCAGAGCCCGGAGAGTGGGCCGGGACTACTTGGAGCTCCAGGGGGTCGGCGACTGGCCGCGGGCGAGGGCTGAGGCACATGGCCAGGCTGGGGGGCCAGGCTGGGAAGCAGACACAGTGCGGAGAGCCGTCCGAAGCCCCCGGGCACCCCGGCCCAGCACAGGCGGGAAGCCTGCATGGGGCAGAGGGCCCTGATTTGAGACCCGGACTTGTCCATGTAGACCATTCCTTAGACTTCATAACCCCAAGGGCCAGTGAAAAGGGGTGTTGACAGATATACATACTTAGAAGCCCTGTGCTCCCCGGGGTGCCCGCTCCAGGCCTCTCCCCTCCCTGGGGCACTGCTCTCCACCCCAGCCTGCTCCTGGCCTCGGCCCCACGCCCCCAGCGCCTCTCTGCCCACCCCTGGGCACCCATTGCCCAGCACAGTCCACCCTTCGCGTCCTTCTCACTGCGCCAGAGGGAACATCTGACATTTGACAGAACGGAGATTTCCCAAGGTGCGAACCGTCACAAAGGTAGCACAGTTTCCGGAGACCGCTGGGGCCCCACCCAGGGCCTGAGGGGCGTCAGAGGCAAGAGGTGTCCCCACGGGTGGGGATCCCAGCGCCAGCTGCCCGCGCTGGGTCTGGACGGGCCTGGACGGGCCCTGGAGGGGCGAGGCAGGCAGCTGCGGGCCCCTCCAGGCCTGGCTCCCGCTCCACACCCAGGTCTGTCAGGTGATGGGGTTGGGGTGCTGGGCGAGCTGCGCCTGGTTCCCAACCCTGCTTCTGCAGCGTTGTGAGCCACGGGGCCGGCAGCCTCCCACCGCCGGGGCTTGGGCTCCTGCTCGGCCGGCCGCTCGGCTGGCAGGTGTCTCTGGAAGCCCCCTGCGCTTGCTCTGAGCCCCGGCGGGCCCCTTGGCCCCAGACGCCGCCCCCGCCCGCCCCGCGGTCTCCCGCCTGCGCTCCCGGCGCCCCTTCCTGAGAAGAAAATGAACCTGCCGGGGGCTGACGTCACCATCTGGCCGAGCGGCGGGAGCCAGCAGATGGGCACGGAAGGCCGGCGGCCTCGGGCTGGCGCTGGGCTCCTGGCCGGCACACGCGCTGTGGCGGGCTGCGCACAGCTGCTCCTCCTTGACCTTGAGAGGGGCCTAGCCCAGCACCCCGCTTCCTCTTGGCGGCTGCTCCCCACGGGTCCTTCCCAGGGAGTGGACGCCGCGGGGGGGAAATAGAACGGTGGGTGAAGGAGAGCTATGGGGGTCTGAGGAGGCCCCACCAGCTCCTCCAGCACGCTCTGCTCTGCTCCACGCCGCTGCCGCCCGCAGCCCCTGCCCTGGTGCCCGCCGCAGGCCTCGGGCCAGGGGGCGGCCGCCTGCTCAGCCCTGAGTGGGCACGTCTGGTCGTTTCTCTGCCCACGTGACGTGCTGAGACGTCTCTGCTCAGAAGCCCGGGAGGCTCCGCGGACCAAGGGGCGTCCGAGAGGGCAGGGCCCACGCTGGGCCAGTGCCACGCCTGCCACACCCTGCAGGTGCCCCAGACCCGGCGAGGGGCCTGGCGGCTGCAGCACCCACAGCCACACCACGGGGTGTCGGCCACCACCCGGCCTGTCCAGGAGCTAGGGCTGGCCCCCAGCCAGGGGAGACCCCACTCGCCACGCCCCGTGCACACGCACACTCGCCAGCCCCGATCCTGCCGGCAACCTCGTCTCTGCAGTCCCGGCGGCCCTCTGGGAGGCAAGGCCGACTCGCCGAAGGCCTGTCCTCTCCGCAGTCAGACGGGGCAGGGAGTTCACAGCTGGCCGGTTGCTGTGGGAGCGGCATTTTCTGAGATGCTGTCCTCCCCAAGCCGGGGCTGGGGCCGGGGCCGGGGCTGGGGCCACAGCCTGCCCCCAGTGGAGCTGTGCCCACCCTCTGCCTTGTGGCTGATTTCCACGGCCTCTTTGGATGCGATGTGGCGAACGTGCCCGCCAGGGGGAGCAAGGAACCCGGATGCCGCCTCTGGGAAGCCCGCCAGCTGTCCAGCCCAGGGCTGTCACAGCAGACGCCCTCCGACTGCTTGGCTCCTCAGCCACCCTCGGCGTCTGACCAGGGAGGACTCACGGCCCACGGAGGCCGCCAGACTCACTCCTTAAAGTGGAAGCCAGTCCTACGGCTTCACCCAGCACATGCCAGCTGGAAAGCGGGGTCCCCTGGGCTTGGGATGTGAGATCTCTGCTGGGGACTATGCTTGCTGGAGTTTCTCCATTTTTCACAATAAGTTACAATAAGTTGCAACTAGGAGAGCAAAAAGGAGGAGGTGCCTGTGTGAACCACACGAAGCAAGCTGAAACCGCACCTTTTTTTTCTTTTTAAGATGTATTTATTTATGCATACAAGAGCTGGGGTACCTGCCAGAGTCCCAGGAAGTGAAAAGACTCCTCAGAGTCAGGGCGGGGAGCAAAACAGGCAGATGGACTGAAACACACTGCTGAGGGGAGCAGCGGGAGGCAGGAGAGGTCTGCTGTGACCTGGGGGTCCCTCCCTGGCCGGGGATGCTTCACAGTGAGGCTCAACCCGCTGCGCCTCCAGGGGGGCCCTGAAACGTCATTTTTGACGGAAAGCAGGCAAACTGCCATCTGCAGAGAGGGAGGCAGTGCTCCTGTCTCCGTGGCCGCCCCTGGCCACAGCCTCCTGGAAGCCTTCTTTGCAAGGAGCAGGAAGTAAGCTGGGGTTATTTTTAGTTCTCATAAAGGTTCCAGCTTGCATAGAACAAAATGTCAAATTTAACGATCCCTCCAAGTGCTAACTAAGGTGCAGTCAGTTTATCCCCTGGGCCAGGCCACCCGTGGACACTATTTTCACAGGAGGTGGCAGCACTGGGCACTGCGCCCGTCCGAGGCCGCGCCGGGCAGGGCTGTGCCCGGCAGAGCTGGGAAGGCACGTGCCACCCGTCTGGGAGAAGGGTCTTGGGAGGGCACTGAAGCTCAGGCGGCCAGGACTTGGGGAGCCCCCAGTCCAATGACAGGTGATGCTGGACCAGACGGGGAGCAGGCCCAAGAGCCGGGAAGCTCGGGGTCCTCTCCGCTGTGTGTGGGCTCTGCTCTGGCGCCAGCCCCAGCACCTTGCCCCAGAGCCATACATCACCCGCTCGGTCGCACACGGCGAGGAGGCGCGAGGAGGCCAGATGTCCTGCAGACACCCCCACACCCCTGTCTGCCGCCGCGTGGGAACTGTCGCCCCAAATTCGCACTCACAGGGTGCCTCCCCACCCCCTTCTCGGCGCACCCCCTGTGACCTGGACACCATGCGCCCTCCAGCCGCGCGGGGGACCCTGCACTGCCAGCCGCGGCCACTGGGGGTCAGCGCGACACGCTCTCCCGGGAGTCCGCGCGGCGCCGGGTCGCTGGTCCGACAAACGCGCCTCCGGCGCAGGTAGGCCGCCTCTCCGCCAGGGGGCGACAGGTGCGCGTCCGTGTGGATGTGGGCGACGGACCCGCACCCCCACGTGAGGACCTGCGCGGGCCACCGCTGGGAATGGACGCCTGTGGACGTGTCCTTCCTCCTGCCGGGCGCCCTTGCTGTGCCCCACCTCTGTCTCCCCACCTCACTGGCCCGCGCCTCTGAAGGCGCGGCTCATGTTGCATTTCTGGGGGGCTGCCTGGAGCCTCCCCCAGGCCCAGGGCCCCTTCCTCCTTCCTGACAGCACGGGCTGACCACACTGCCGCTGGGCGCTCCGGTCTCTGAGCTGCAAAGGGCCTTCTCGGGCGCCGCGGGAGAAACCGAGGCCAGGGGCTGCGTGCCTAGGGTCCAGCTCTCCGCCCCCCAGGATCCATTTGCAGCCCTGGCCACCAAGCAGGCACGGCCCTGCCCCACCCCCACCTGGTGCTGGGGCCCAGTCCAGCCCGCAGCTTCTCCGGGAGTGGACCCGACCGGCGGCCTGATGCGGACTGACGCCTGGTCAGGGCACAGGTGGACGCCCTCTGGCCTCACCTGACCTGAACCCCGGGAATGGCTGTGTTCCCACTGCAGGCAGTTCTGGGGCTCTTGACCAGCTGATCAAGGCCTGTGAGGTTCTCACCTTATTTAAAGCCTCTGCTCCTTCGGGTGATTCCCCTGCAGGCAGGGCAGAGGAGAGGCGGGAGCATGCCCTGTGTGCCCGGGGTGCTGCGGCGCTGCTCTGCTGGGGTGAGCACACCAACCCGTTTGGTAAACCCCTAAAATGCAGCACAGTCAGGGCTGCCTGTGACACGGGGTCCTGACGTTGATGCAAAGCCCTTCGGGGGGCAGCTTCCGGCCCCCGCAGGTACTTGTGAGGAGACACTGGGGGAGGGGCGGGGCCGGGTCTGAGGGGTGCGGCTTGGGCTTGGAGAGGCCCTAGCAAGCACCAGGACTGAGGTGGGCCTCGGGGACCCCCGAGCAGAGTCACCTGACTCAGACACCCCAGCAGGCGAGGACGGACTTGCCTGCTGTGCCCGGAGGGCAGGCGGGGCGCTGGCCTGGGGCGTGCTGGGCACTGGCCCCTGTGGGGCGCTGGCCTGGGGTGTGCTGGGTGCTGGCCCCTGCGGGGCGCTGGCCTGGGGTGTGCTGGGCGCTGGCCCCTGCGGGGCGCTGGCCTGGGGCGTGCTGGGTGCTGGCCCCTGTGGGGCGCTGGCTTGGGGTGTGCTGGGTGCTGGCCCCTGGGAGTCCGCGGGTGTCAGTGTCGAGCGTTTCTGGGTTCCGGGCTCCCGGAGCAGGAGTCTGTCCTGCAGACCCGCTGGCCCAGGGCCATGCCCCGAGGGGTCTGAGGCCTGGCCGCACTGGCCCCACGCCTGAGTGCCCCTGCATGTCCACACTCGGGCCAGGTCTGAGACCGGGGCACAATGGTGCCGGGGTCCCGCTCCAGGCCTCTCTCCTTGGCACGCGGACGCCATGTCCAGTGTCCTCCCACACACAAGCGGTGCAGTCAGGCCGCGCCGGCCCCGGCTTCTGTGGCGTCCACAGAGAGCTGCTGACCCCCAGCTCTCACGGCCCTGGGCCCCCGTCACAGGGACACAGGCCCCAGGGGCACTGGGTCTTTGTGAGGCCCCCCGGTCACAGGACGGCTGGCCAGCCGGCTCCCGCGTGGAGGGGCCGGCCCGGGCTTGGAGCCCAAGAGGCAGTCTCCCACCCCCCCCGAAGGCGTGAGCAGATGTGAAAACAGGGTCCTCGCGGATGCCAGGGTGTCAGGGACCACGAGCTGAGGGCCTCCTGGGTCGGGGGCCCTCGTGTGGGCTGGGCCCCGGGAGACAAAGCGGGGTGAGGCTCAGAGCAGGCAGTAGGGAGCAGAGGCGGGGCTGGGCCGGGCCGGGCCAGGGCAGGTTCTCGGGCTGCGGGGACCACCCGGCCTGCACCCTCGATCCAGTTCCCAGGCTGGGGCAGGTTCTGCTGCTCCGCTGTTCGTGAGCCCTGCCGGGGAGCAGGCAACAGGCTGCCGCGGTGGGCCAGGCCAGACTGCCGGGAGCTGCTTGGAGGCTCGGAAGATTCCAGAAGCCTCGGGTGAGTCTGCAGCCGCTTTAAAGGCCAGAACTGGCAGCCCGGAGAATTCCCAGTGGGGAGAAGGCGCAGCGGTACTTGAGCAGGAGGGGAGGGAGACGGCCTGAGCACCAGCCCACTTGGAAGCCTCCAGGATGGCCTTCCTGCTCCTGGGCCGCTCCCTCTGGAAACACCCAGGCCCGCAGTGGAGGCCTCGACCATACTGACACCGTCAGGGCTGGGTCGTTTAATCAGGCCCCATGTCGGCCGCCAGCAGTGGACAAGACCTCCACCCCGGCCTCCGGCTCGCCCTGGGCCCTGCAGGCTATCTCCTGCATCTCCTGCTGACTAGTAAGGGCAATTAAGCATCAGATCAAAGCCTGACTCAGCCCCCCAAGATGCTCAGAACCATCATGGGGGGCAGACACGGCCTCCCTGAGGCGCATGGCCCTCAAAGCACATCGTCGCCTGCAAACCCCGGGTATCTCCCCCACCTCTGCAACGGGCTCCAGAATTAGGAGCAGAAGCACCTCCGGGTGGGGGTTGGGCATGGGCCGGGGGCGGGGGCTCCCCTGTCCGCATGGGGGCGCCTTGCCCACCTGCACCCTGCAGGGAGCTCCCCGCCTCGCTGCCCCCTGCCATGCAAGCCCCCTGCCCAGTCTCAGGCCGCAGCGGTGGAGCCAGCGGAGAGCCCGGGCCGGGCGGGGCAGACACAGCAGGACACCCCCAGGGAGGACGTGGCTCCTGGGGGCTGCGGTGGGCGCCTTCTCACGCCTGGGACCCCATCCAGCCCAGAGCGTGGCCCCACGGGGCGGGCTGCAAGTGTCTCTGGCATGGGCTGTGCAGAGCGGCCTCACCCACCCCAGCCCACCGGCGGCCTCCGGCAGGGCGCTGGGCGAAGAGCAGAGCACGGAGGGGAGGGCAGCCAGGGGCAGCACCGGGTGGAGCCGGCCACGGGGCATGCAGCTGCCGCCCTCAGCGGGCACGCGGGCCTCGGACGTCCACCCTGGGAGCCAGGCCTCGTCCAGGGGTTAAGCCTGTCTGTGGGGCATGCTGTTGGGGTGCCCGGACAACATCCACGTCAAGCCCCCACAGTGAGGTCAGGGCCACCTCTGCCCCCCACAGGGCACCTGAGGTTTGCAGGGGTAAGGGGGGAGTAGGAGGAGCAGGGGGTGGGGGCAGGGGAGCAGGGAACAGGCAGAGCAGAGG
>JAGFMF010012182.1:1087716-1142468 GCA_019455555.1 Galemys pyrenaicus | reverse complement strand
CCTTGGGGGAGCAGGGGGCAGGAAGCAGGGCACAGGGGGCGCAGAGGCAGGGGAGCAGGGGGAGCAGGGGGCAGGAAGCAGGGGGCAGGGGGAGCAGGGGGCAGGAAGCAGGGCACAGGGGGAGCAGGGCAGGAGGAGCAGGGGCAGGGGAGCAGGGGGCAGGAAGCAGGGCGCAGGGGGAGCAGGGGGCAGGGGAGGCCTCACAGGAAAGGCCGGTAGTGGGCATCCATGCAGGAGGGTGTCCGTGTGGAGTGCAGGGGTCGGGACAGCAAGAAGAGCCCCAAAAACTGTGACGGTGGAGGAGGTGGAGGGCGGGGTGAGAAGGGCTGGCCGGCTCCCGTGATCCCTCCCATGGTGGGCTTGGGAGTGTCCGGAGCGCCTGGCCGTCCCGGGCGGCTTGAGGAGATGCTCCATGTGCAAATCCGCCCACGAGGAGGTGCCTGGCCTGCCCTCCCGCCCCCGCCCCGCACCTGCCTGTCGCCCGCCTGGCCCGGCGGCCCCAGCCTGCCCTCGCCATGCAGCCTGGGCCTGCCCTCCCCACCGGGCCAGCCCCGGCCCTGCCCCGGCCCCGGCCTGCGCCCGCCCTCCCCAGCCTGGACTCTGGGGTGGTTGCGGAATCGCAGGGCGGGGAGCGGAACTGACAATTTCTCCCCTTGGGGTCAGCCAAGTCCCATGACAAGGGGTGGTGTGACTGCAGAGAACCTTCTAGAACGTCAGAGCCCTCGGGAGGAGTCCACTCTGCACAGGGTGACGGCCAAGCCTCGGAAACCCCCTGCCCCACTTGGCTCCACGGGCGTCGCACACCTGGGAGCGGAGGGGGGCAGCGGCTGTGCCGGCCGGGGGGCGGCCCAGGGGCGGCGGGCTGTGGACACACGGGGCTCCAGGCTGGGCCAGGCCGCTTCTTGGCCGGCCGTCCAAGGCCCAGGAGCCCCTGCCGGGAGGTGACCGGCAGCTCCGCAGAGGCAGGAGGAGGACTTGCGTGCTGGCCTCAAAATGTGCCCCAAACAAGCAGGTCTCCGAGCCCGGGGGACTGAGCCGCTCCCCGCCCTCCCCGGCCAGCCAGGGTGCAGGGTGCAGGGTGACCTTCTCCTTCGCGAGCGACACCCTCGTTCGCGTGACCAGCACGTCGTGACCAGCACGTCGCGGTTGGCAACGCAGCTAGCCATGAGCAGAAGCACCCAACGGAGAGAGCCATGGTGGGGGGATCCAGGGGTCCACCGGGGGGAGCCGGGGGTCCACGGGGTGGGGAGCCAGGGGGTCCACGGGGGGCGGGTCCACGGGGGAGGAGCCGGGAGGGCCCACGGGGGGAGCCAGGGGGACAGCTGGGGGTCCATGGAAGAGCTGGGGGAGCACGCGGGCACAGACGTTGGAAGGACTGTGCCTCTGGGGACGAGGTAACTGGACCCGCGGTGAGCTGGACGGGACGAGCGGGGCCTCCCTGGCGGCGCAGCAGACCTCTCCTGTCTCCTGCTGCGCCCTCAGCAGGGTGCTTCAGTGGATCTGCCTGTTATGCTCCCACTCTGTCTCTGGGGAGTCCTCTCACCCCCACACCTCTGGCCTGCACCCCAGCTCTTGCGTGCATCAATAAATAAGTCTTTTTAAAAAAAAGAAGAGACGAGCGGACGTTGGGTGCTGCCCGAGCGCCCGACAATCAGGCCAGGCGCAGTCCTCGGGGATGGGCGGCGTGGGCCTGGGCGGGCAGAGGCCGGGCAGAGCAGGTGCACAGCCGCGGAGCGCAGACATGGGGACACAGGACGAACTAACCAAAGGAAAAGAAGCTCAGAAACCGTGCGCACCTCATCGTGCGCGTGCGTGTCCCAGACGGTGCCGGAGCACGCACTGACGCCAGCTCCCGCGCACCTGACGTCCATGCTGCCCAGCCCCCTCGGCTGCGGCGTCCCCGGTGCGCTCACACCGCGCTCTGAAGTGCCCGGCACCGCCCATGCGGGCAGCAGGCCCCGCTCCAGGCGCCCAGGCCGGCCGCCGCTGTCCCGAGGGCGGGCAGTGGGCATCACTGCTGTCGGCCAAGGCCACGCTCGGCGAAGCCCCGCCACAGGCTGGCCCTGGGTGAGCCGCCGGCCAAGAGGCGTGCGCCCCGAGAGCGCGACCCTGGGAGAAGGGACCCCTGCCCCTCGGCCTCGTGCTGCCCTCTCACCGCCTGTCATGGGGGGACGCGGGAGAGCAGCCTCCGGCTGACCGGGGGGTCATCAGCAAAGCCCCCCGCGGCCACCCTCGCCCTGGGGTCCGACACTGCGAGTGCCCGCCTGCGGCTGCTGAGGCCAGCTCTGCAGGACAAAGGCCAGCAGAAGCCCCCTCCGGCCAGGCCAACAAGCAGGGGCCGCCCGATTAGGGGCCCGGCGCTCGGACCCCGCTTCCTCCCGCCAGAGCAAGCGGCACTGGCCTGCGGGGCCTGCTGAGAGGGCTGGGTGGCGAGGCGGCCAGGGGCAGCAGGGGTCCCTGCACTCGAGGGGAGGCGTCCACACTTCCACTGGGTGTGCAGCTGCTGAGGCTGAAGCAGCCAGAACCCCACTTCCCCGCCTGCTCCCCGACAACCTGAGGGAGCGCCCGCGGCAGCCACGTCCCCGGCTCCCGCCCTGCCGGCCTCCGCTGTCCCTTGCCCTGCTCTGCCTGAGCTGCGTGTGCCGGCCCGGCCCCAGTGCCCCTTCTCCCGCGGGGGGAACGAGAAGGGAAAACAGACGCAGGGTTTGGCTGAGTGGCAGAAAGGCCCCAGGGCCTGAGGACAGGCTGTGCGTGTGGGAGCCTGGGGATCAGGGCACCCCCCGCTGTCCCCACCTCCAGCTGGGCCAGAAGGACCAGGGCAGCCACATCAAGGGACTGTGGCTTCGGGGTTCCTAACCGAGGAGATGATTAACCCAGTAGTTAGGAACATGGGCAGGGCCGGGGCAGCAGGAAGTGACCGTGAGTGAGCGGCCTCGGGGCGTCTGAGCGCAACAGGAGAGCCTGCTCTCCCTGTGGTTGTTGGGGGCGGGTTGGGGCGCTGTGGCCACCCCCGGCTCGCCCTGACCCCTGCAGCCGGGCCTGCCAGGCTGGGAGCGGCGTGGGCCGAGCCGGCAGAGCATGCAGACCCACGACAGAAGAGCAGAAGCAGCGCGATGCGGGAAGGCCCCAGAGCGGAGCTGCGGGGCCCGGGCGGCAGCTGCCAGGAGCCGCTGCTCCCCCAGGGTTCTACCCCGCTGACGAGGCCCCACCGCAGGCCACCACGGGGAGCCTGTCCGTGGCCCGTGGGTCCCCGCTCTCAGAGGCCTGCCCCCGAGCACAGGACCCTGCCCAGTGACTCTGTCCCCCGCCCGCTGCCGGCCCTGTCGCCCCTCATGCTCCGGCCCCCGCCCCCTCCAGCTGTGAAGACGGGTGCGGGAGCCCGCCGGCCAAAAGGGCAGGCGGCCTGGAGCCCTGCGTGGAGTGGGGTCCCTGGAGTGGGGGTGCTACCTGGGGGCCCCTGCTCTCTGCTCTGGACTCAGGGAGCACTGGTGCGGCCCCTGAGCGAGCAGCGAGCCCCCACTCTGGCGCGTGTCCGGGCCCAGAGGCCTGCTGGACACCCAGCAGCCCTCCACCCGCACCCGAGGGCACCTGCAGCGGCCGGCACGGGGCAGAGCTCGCCGGGCTCGGCCAACCCCAGCGGGAGCCACTCTGCGATGCTGGGGCCTGGGAGCCAGCGCTGACACCTCCGGGCGGGCCCTGAGTCTGGGCCACCGGCACTGGCCTCTTGTCCACTCGGTGTCTGCAGGAGAGCGCCCGCCCGCCTCTCGTCACCAGCATGGGGCGCCCTGGACACCAGTCTGTGGTGCGGAGGGTGGGGCCAGTGCTCACGTGGGTGTGCTGCGGGCAGGGCTGCAGGTGGCCGAGGGGGACCGGTGGGCACACTCAGCCTGGGGGTGGTGGGCCCTGTGGGGCAGCCGCGGGCATGCTTGCCCTGGCCCGCTGCCCATGTCTCGGCGCATCTGTCTTTCTGCTCGCTGCCCCCAAGCCCTGGTGCGTGCACCCCACAGCCCCCCCTTCCCACACACCCCAGGTGCCCTCCCGCCCCCGGAGTGGGCCATCTCCTGCCCTGTGGCCGCAGGTGCCAGCATGGCCGCTGCAGCCACAGCCCGTCCTCCCCACCGGAGCTGGCGGTCGCTCCCGGCGAGCGCTGGCCAGGTGGTGCCAGACGCGGCTTTCGGTGCGCCCAGGACAGACGGGCCTGGCGCTGGGTCAGCGTTTGCGGGGAGAAGGTGCCGGAAGCACACAGAGCCTGCAGAGCCCCCGCCCCGTGCACGCTCCACGCCAGGCTCCGCCGGACCGGAGACCCCCCAGGCGCCGAGGGCCCGCTAGAAGGAGCCTGCCCCTGTGCCCTGGTCGCTGCCCCAGCCCGCAGGGACAGCGGGGGACCGAGGCCAGGCTGAGTGACCGTGTCCTGTGGGCCAGCCCCTGCGGTACGGGCGGGTCCAGGAAGCCCCAGCAAGCTCTGCACGCGTAGGGCGCCCGGCCCCAAGCGTGTCGCCGCACGAGGTGCAGTCCTGCTGCGCTGTGACGCGAGAAGGACGGTGCTGGGGACAGGGAGGGGACTGTCCTTCCCCACGGGCGCGTCAGCTCGGGTGGCCGAGGGAGCAGCGGGGCGCGGGCAGGGCGGGACGGGGAAGCCCGAGAAGAGCCCCCGCGGGAGAAGTGCGTGGTGAGCTGAGCGTTTACTTCTAACCTTTAATCGTTTTGGGGCTCACGGGTCGGTGATTCCTAGACAGTCACCGTGTCTCAGGGGTGCGCAGCCCCGCCCCCCTCTCCCTTAGGCTCTGTGCTGCAGGACAGCGTCCGTCTGTCCTGCTCGCCCGAGGCCAGGTCCTGGACACCTGTTCGCTCAGGGCCCGCCCGGCCTGGCTGACCGGCTGGTCACACGCCTGCAGCCCCGGCGCCCACGGTGAGAGACGGGCTGTTCTGTCCTCTCCGCCTGCCCCCACGTGGCCGGCGCGGGCGTGGGCGTCCCGCCCCGGGCACCGTGAGTTCAGTGACCGTCCTTCGTGGGGTCACTCCTGTGTCTGTGTCCGCTGGAGCTGCCCAAACAAGCCCTGGGGCTGGTTCCAAACAAACTGTCCATGAAACGTGCGTCAGGCAGGAGTCCGAGCTGCCGGCCGCAGGAGCTGCCCGCTGACCTAAGCCGCGGACGTGCGCTGACCGGCCAGAGGGCAGGGGCAGGCGGCCAGGGGCTGCTCAGAAGCCTCCTGACGCCAGAGGGGAAGCAGCGGCCGTCAGCGGGGCCCCCTCGGCCCGCAGCCAGCTGGCCAGGCCCCGCAGCCCTCGCGGGGGTGACCCCAGCCCCGGCAGTGGCCCTCCCCGGGGGCAGAGCTGAACCCGCCGTGTGTCGGGGCGAGGACTCCGCGTGGGGTGCGGCTGGGACTGACCGCCGGGCACCGGCCCAGCCCGGCAGTCGCCCAAGGACAAGCCGAGAGTGAGGCCGCCGCGCCAGCCGCGGAAGCAGAGCGCAGACAGAACCGATCCATGCAGCGGGCGCGGCCCTGGCGTGAGGGCTCCGGGGAGACTGGCCTCCTGTCCGCCGCCCCCACCCGAGACCCTCGGTGGAGCAGGCCTGCCCCGCAGACGAGGGGGTGGGCGCAGCTTCACTTCTTCTGTTTTAAAGCAATTTTATTTTACTGTCATTTTTATCGTTGTCCAACTGCCTTTTCCTCCCCACCTCCTCCGTGACCTGCCCCTTCCTGCCCTCCTGTCTCCCCCTGCCCCCTCAGCAGTGTGTTTCAGCCTGATCTGCTCCCCACTCTGTCTCTGAGGAGTCCTCACCCCCCCACCTCTGGTCTGCACCCCAGCTCTTGTGTACACAAATAAATCTTAAAAATAAGTAAATAAAAACCTAACCCCACGCCTGAGCTATTTGTTACAGAAACTTAGTAGACTCAGCTCTGGGGAAAAGCTTAAATGGGCTGCGGGAGAACAAGAGCTTTACACCTGCGTGTGCACTCTGGGGAGCCCGGGGTACCCCTCCGGGGGGGCCGCTGCAGGGGCCCCGCATCCCCTCTGCTGGGGTGCACCGGTACGTGCTGCACACGTCAGCAGAGGTGAGATGACAGGGAGGGAGAACAGGGAGGGTCCGCACCAGGGAGGACGTTCTGGAACAGCAGCTTCTAGAAACAAGCCAATACCCTGTTTTTGTCAATTAAGGCCGGAAGGAGAGCCCCGCCTTCAAAATGTCAACACTCTGTGCCCTGACCCACGTCCGCGGCCAGCGGCACAGCCCCGAGGCCGCCAATGCTGTCCGCCCGCTGGGCACCGCCCCGCCAGCACCCCGCTGCTGGGCAGCACTGAGCTCTGAGATGTGCATCGACCAGGCCCCCCTGGCCTGACCCCTGTACCTGCACCGGGAGGGGCGGCCGCTGGCCTTCCTCTGATGCCTGCCCGGCCCACTTGACGTGGGTCTGGAGCGCCCCAGCCCAGGCACTGGGTGCCCTGGCCATCAGCCAGGGGGAACGCCTCTTGTGGCAGCTGGGGATCCCCCACACAGCTGCCCTCGGAACCCCGAGCCCCAGTGCTGACTTGCCCTCCCTGGAGTGGGGCAGGCTCCAGGTGCTCTAGGACACCCCCTTTGGCCACTGTGGGACCTCCGCGCCCAGCCTCGAAGCCCTGAGTCCCAGCTGTGAAGGGACAGACACCCAAGCTGACCTCCGCCAGCCACGGACAACAGGGCAGCGCCAGGCACGCGTCTCCTGGGCACGCACAAGCTGGCTCAGGTGCCGTGCACCTGCGGATACCTGTAGGTACCTGCAAGCGCCCGTGGTCACCTGTGGGTACCGGCACTTGCCCGCGGACACCTGTGGGTACATGCATGCGCCTGTGGACACCGGGGCACCATCAGTCCCCGCCCTCAGCACCCCCAGGTGCGTGGGAAGCCCGCCCATCGCCAGCAAGGCGCTCTGCTCTCTGCCGCCATCCTCTTGCCAGGGTGGGCAGCTGGGTGGGCCGTTGCAGGGCCCGGGCGCGCCCCCCTCCAGGTTGTCCTCCCACTCCTCCCTCCCTCCCAGGGCGAGGCGAGACCCCCAGGCTAGAGGCATAGCCTCCAGCACCCGAGGCACACGGGGCGGGTGAGGCGCCCCCATTTGCAGGGGATCGATTTCCTGGGGTTAGACGACGTCTCGGGGCCCCGGCGGACGCCAAGCTCCGCGGGGCCTGCAGGGTCACCGCACCGCGCTGCCGCTTCATCGAGCTGTCTGGGGCCACCTCACACCTTGCAGGAGCACACGCCACACGCGTAAGCCAGGCACCGTCGGGGCGGGCGGGAGGGCGCGCCTGGGCCCTGGCCCGTCACCCAGCGCAGCTGCTGCTTCGCTCTGCTCCGATGCCCTCGGAAGCCAAAGCCCAGAGGAGACGCGGGCGGCCCGGCCCACGTCACACCGGCGGCTGCGGCAGCACTAGAGCTGCGGCCACAGGCTGAGACCAGCTGGTCCTCCGGGCTGCCTGCCGGCCACGCCAGCATGTCCAGATGGCAGGCAGCACCCTGCGGGCATAGCGCCGGCACTCCCCGGGGGCACCCTTGCCCTGGCCCCCGCCCTGCCCCTGCTCTGTTGGCCGGGAAGGGCATTATTGAGCAAATTATCGTACTACTTTAAGAAGTACAGGTGTCTCGAGCTTTCTGAGAAACACCTTAGAGAGAGGAACATCTCCGGGAGGCCTACGCACTTACTCCCGGAGACGACACCGCCAGGAGCCGGACGCAGCACCGGACACTGGCCGCACGGCGGGAGATGCGAGAAGCTGTGGGCAGCGGTCAGTGACTGCAGAGCGACCGAACAGAACTCCCCAGGCCATGCTGCCCGCAGCCTCCGGGGCCCGGCCGCCTGCCCCCAGGACGGGGAACGCAGACCCTGCCGCCTCCCCGCAGGCCCTCTGCACCCCGTCCTGCCCAGCACCCCAGAGCCTGCTGCACTGAGAGGGGCACTGCGGCCCACAGTCATCAAAGCTGGAGAGCCCAGGGTGCTTCCCGGCTTGTGCCGGGCCGCGAGGAAGCCCGTCCTGCTGTGTGATGGCGCCGCCGTGTTTGCAGCCGCCGCCCCCCCAAGCACCTCCCGTGAGGTCACCGCACGGGTCAGGGCAAGGCCAGGAGCATGGTCAGGCCACGGGGCTCCCAGCAGTGACCACACCGGCACAGCGCTGAGCGCTGCAGTGGCAGACAGAGGCGTGACCCCGCTGAGGCTGAGGAAAGCGGGGTGCTGTGCCCCCCGGCCGGGAGGGCGCCCGGCCCTGCCATGCCCACCGGGCCTCCGTGCTCACTGGGCTGCATCCTGGGGGTGGGCACCATGCGGCTGGGTGGCGCTGTCCGGGGCAGAAGCCCTGCTCCCCACGCAGCCACAGGCCGCCGGGGCATGTGCGCCCCCAGCCCGCGGCTCAGGCACGCTGGCCTGCAGGGCCTCTGAGAGACTCCGCACGGAGAGTGCTCCCAGACGGCTGGGTCAGGGCAAAGCCACGGTGACCGCTCGCTGGCAGCTGGGAAGGAGACTGGAAAGCGCTGAAGAAAGATGCTTTCGCCCGATTTCTTCCAGGGAAAGCTGAGACCTGGGGGGGGGGGGTGTGTGGGAGGGAGGATGCCTGAAGGCGATGACCCCAAGACCTGCAACAGGGAGGCAAGGGGGCCGCTTGACCCTCCCGGCGCCCCCCCCCCCGACGGAGGGAGCGGACTCGGGGGAAGGATGAGGAGTGGAAGGCCGCCGGAGACGCATGTCCCTGCCGCCCAGCAGAGCCGGCGGCTGGGAGACAAGCCCAGGGGCACAGCCCACATCTGTGGAGACCGTGCCCGCTCTGCCGGCCGGCCCGTCGGCCTCCCCAGCATCCACGCGCGGCTCCATGCGGGTGCCACGTCCAGGGAGAGTCACGTGCTCCCTGCCTCTGAGCCTCCCCGGCTCCAGCCCAGCCCAGCCGCCCGGCCTTCAGGCAGGTCACAGCATGGAGACAGCGATCTAGGGTGCGGGCCGCTCGGCCAGCCCACGTCCCCACACGTGCACAGGCCTCTCCCGCTCCAGGGCCCCCGGTCACGTAGTCCCGGCACAGCCGGGAGGGGACAGCAGGCAGAGGCTGTCGGCAGGGAACAGCACGGTGCCGGCCCCTGCACATGGTCAGCTACTGCAGCGGGCAGCCCCAACACTGTCTGGAACCCACTGGCCTTCTGGGGGGCCTCACAGCCCAGAGAGGCCCTGGGGTGGTCTCCATGCCAGGTGCGGTGGAGGAGGGAAAAGCCAGACCCATCTCAAGACTGCGAGAGCCAGGCGGTGGCCGCCGCCCGCTGATCTGCTTCCCACGCGGGTGCCTCCGTGGCGGGAGAGCGGGTGCCGAGGCCCTGCACGTGCTGGCGTGTCCGGCATTGCAGGCCGCGGCCGTGACCAGCGAAGGTCCAGAGGCCGACCGCTTGGGGACACCGTCCGGTGGGGGCCTGGGCGGACAGGGACGCGCTCAGGCCCTGAAGGGGAGGGACAGGGAGGAGTGCGCAGCGCCCGCACCGGCCACCACCATGCCATACCGCCTGCGCAGGGCTGCGCGTGCCCTGCTCGCACTTCTTCCTCCGCGTCATGTGGTAGCCGCGGCGGTGCACATTCCGTGGGTTACGCAGGGCGGTGTGAGCCGCGGACTCCAGGGGGACTGACCCCTGGGCCTAGTGTGCAGCGGGGAGTGGGGCTCGCGGGCCGCGGGGCTCGAGCCACATGCCCTACTCAAAGCAGGGTGAGGTGGAGCTCCCTGCTCACCCCCACTTTGTTGGGGTGTCACCCAGACATGAAAACTCGCCTAGTGACTGGCAAGTGCTGTCTGGGGCCTCCCTGGTGGCGCAGGGGTCAAGTCTCAGTGGTGTCAAGCTGTGACCAGCCACTGCAGCATGAGTTCGATCCCCGGTCAAGGAGGGACCCACAGGGCGCAGCAGACCTCTCCTGTCTCCCCTGCTGCTCCCCTCAGCAGTGTTTCAGTGGATCCGCCTGCTTTGCTCCCCACTCTGAATCTTCTCCCCTCCCCACACCGTTGGTCTGCACCCCAGCTCTTGTATGCATAAATAAATCAAGTAACTGTTTAAAGGTCTGACACACTAGTTTGTTATAAAAAATGCTACCTCAAGGCTGCACAAAAGGGTGTGAGGGTGCTCTCCAGCCACTGCCCGTTGTGGTGCACCCACACCTGCTCTCACAGGCGTGGACGCCCTAAGTCGGAGGCGGCGGAAGACAAGAGCACTGGCCAGGGCGGTGGGAGCAAGCTGTAGAGTGAGCCCCAGCCTCTGGGTCGGGGCTGGAGCCTGGCCCTCACGAGTCCCCTCCCTGCAGTCTCACTCAACCACTGCCACCGCAGTACGCTCCACCTGCCCAGTGTCCTGTGAGAAGCACCAGCACCTCCAGAGGCGGCCGGTGAGCTAACAAGCCCCTCTGGCCCGGCCCCCCGAGAGCAGGCTGCCTGTGGGGGCCTCGCCTCGCAGACCTTGCCTGCGGCCAGCGCCTCCTGTGACGTGGGGCGCTTGTGTTAGAGGAGGGACACCACCAGCCAGCAGCGCCTGCTGCCCTGGGGGCTTTGGCTTCCCAAGAGAAGGGACGCCCAAAGACTGGAAGGAAGGCCAGAGGACGAGCTTTGCAGCACCTCCATTTTCATAAAGGGCCGCGTCCCCTCAAAGGCTTCTGAACCACCCTGGTGGTGAAGCCGATTCTGGAGAGGAGTCGGGCTGGGAGAGCGGGATCCTTGGGTTCACTCTGGAAGTTCCCCCAGAGCTTTCCTTTCACACTGGAGTTACCCCGCGAGACAAGAGCTTAGTTATGTCCAAGAAGGCAGGGTCATTACCAAACGGAGGGAAGGGTCAGGCGCGCTTGCACAGACGCAAGTGGCCCCCTGAGGGACAGGTCTGCTGAGAGGCCTGCGTGGCCCCAGACTGGCAGAAGCGCTGGCCAGGGTAGCTTCTCCCCAGGGTAGACGGCACCAACAGGCTTCTCTTTTGGAGGGACTCACTGCTTTGAGCAGGCATTAATTCCGTCAACCTGTCCTCTTCCAGAGTGTGGCTGGCTGTTACTGAGGACGGGACCCTCCCCAGTGGCCGTCCCACATCACCTCTGGTCTGGGATGCTCTGTAGCTGCTGACACTGCTACAGCAGTCGGTCTCACTCCTGCCTCCATCACTCCCACCCCACCTCCGGTCCTGGCCTTGCGGTCCTGGCCTTGCGAGAGCCACGGGCCTGCTGTGCCTCCTTTCCAGCTCTTCTCCTACCCTCCAGCAGCAAGCAGGAGACACAAAACTGCCTTCAGGAGGCCCTGGCCTCCTGACCCCCCTGCCACCTCAGGTCTGGGCTGCGCCTCATGGTGGCTGGACAGGGCGGTGCCCGCAGGGGCTGCAGGGACTGGACCCGGGCAGAGGTCTGGGCACGGTGACAGGGTGGTGAGGATAAGCGCCCCTGGTGGCCGCGCGGACCCGGGGACCCGGGTCTGCGCAGGGCTGAGCGCCGGCGGCGCAGCCAGGAGCGGGGCCGCCAACCCCGCGCCCCAAGGCCGCCGGTCAGGGCCGCCGGGCGGGGCTGCGCGGGAGCCGGACGGGCTGCGCGGGGATGGGGCCCGAGCCCGTGCGCTCCTACTCCCCGGGCCGCGCGGACCCGCGGGGCCAGCGCCCCCGGCCCCAAGCCGGCCTGCCGCTGCGTCCGTGCGCCCGTCCGCGCGCCCGATCCGCGCCGCGCGGGGCGGCGGTGGCGTGTGCTGACGTCATATGGGCCGCCCGCGCGCCATTGGCTGCGGCCGCCTCACCAGACCGCGAGCGGACGGGCGCGCGGGTGGGGCGGGGCTCGCCGGGGCCACGCCCCCGTGTGCGGGCCGGGCCGCGGTCACGTGACCCGGGGGCCCCTGCTGCCCGCCTTATAAGCCGCGCCGTGCGCCCGGGCGCCGCGGGCCCAACTCCAGGCGGTCCGGGCCGCGAGCCGCTCCTCGCCCACCTGCGCGCCCTCTGCCCTCGGCGAGCCCGCGGGCGGGCCCCTCGGCCAGGTACTCGGGGCGCGGCGGGCTGGGCGGGCGCGGCGGCGGGGTCCGGCCCCTCGTCCTGGGCGGCGGGGTCCGGCCCCGCCGTCCCACCCGGTCTGCAAAAGTTTCGCGGCGCGCGGGCCGGAGAGGAGGGCGCAGGGGCGCGCCGCCCCCGGGTGCAGCCGGCCCGACCCGCGCCGAGCGTACCGCCGCGCGCTGCCGCCCGAGTCCCCGCGCTGCTGGCGGTGAAGTCAGCGGACCCGCGGGCGGGGCTGCGACCGCCACGTCCCCGCGGACACGGCCCAGCGTGACTCCCCGCCCCGCCTCCCGCAGGACCGCCGCCGACCGACCCCGATGCCCAGGCTGAACGACCACCTCTGGAGCTGTTCCCGCGGTAGTGGCGCGGGGCCCAGCAGCCGCCCCGCAGCCCACGTCCCCCGAGCCAAGGCGGGAGACATGATCAGCGCCGGGGCGCCCAGCGCCTCGCTGCTGGCGGCCCACGGCACCCCCGACTCGCGCCCGGCGCCGGCCCGTCGGGGCCCCGCGGGGAGCGGCCCGGGCTGCCCCGCCACCAGCTGGCACCACCACCTGGTGCCGCGGAGCCTGGTGCTCTTCTCGGTAGGGGTGGTCCTGGCTCTGGTGCTGAACTTGCTGCAGGTGCAGCGCAACGTCACCCTGTTCCCCGAGGAGGTCATCGCCACCATCTTCTCCTCTGCCTGGTGGGTGCCTCCCTGCTGCGGGACGGCGGCGGGTGAGTAGCAGCCACGGAGTGAACAGCGCCCACAGCTATATTTAGGGGCGAAGGGGATGGGGTGGCGCTCCCACGTGCTCCCTGGACCGTGCTCCCTGGACCAGGCCGGGGTGATGGCGAGGCTGGGAGGTCACTGACTGTTGGGCATTGGTGCCAGCCGACAGGTCCACCCTCGACAGGTCCACCCTCGCATGGACCTGGTGACTGAGGATGGTGTGGAGGGTGGCGGGTGGCTGTCATCCCAGCGAGCTGCCCCCATTGGCCACCGGGAACTGGTGAGCGGCGGGCCCCGCGCCCATTGGCTGCGGCAGCCAACATGCTAGCGCGCGGCGACTGAAAACAAACCATCACGTGCGGAGGCGGGGCCGCTTCCTCCTGAGGACTCTGCCTCGGGACGGGGCCAGAGCCTGCCAGCCCGGCTGCACCAGGAACTAGACCCACAGGGAGGAGTCGCCCCCACCGCCTTCAGCGCAGGGATTCCTGCCTGGCCTGGGCGGGGCCGGGGGGGGGGAGGCGGGGGGGGAGGTTTATAAAGGCGGGAGGGGCCCCTGCCTGAAGCTCCCAGATGCTCCTGGTCAGGGCACCGGCTTGGACAGACTGTCCGGTGCTCCCGCAGCCTCGCCCCTCGCCTCCGGCAGCTGTGGAAGGAGCCCTGGCCTGGGTGACCAGCACCCGGGCACTCCTGGCCGGCCGCCGCTATGCCCTGCCCCTCTGGGGGGCCAGCAGCGCCCCGCTCTGTGCCCAGCTAGAGCCCATGAGAGCTTTGGGACCCACGTCTGGGGCGCAGCCAGCGAGCAGGGCCTCGCCCCTCGGCTCTGGGCCCCCATGGGGCCCCGCTACCCCTCACAGCGCCCGTGCCTGGCCTGCCTCATGTGACCCTTGGGATGGGGCAGAGACGAGGACTCTTGGGGCGGCGGACGGAGGCCTCTCGTGCCCACCTGGGGCGCTCATTTCTCTTTGGAAGCAAAACTTGACCCTAAAAGCGAAACTTCCAGTTCAGCCCTTACTTGTGACTGAACCGTTCAGGACTCCGGGGTGGGCCTCCCCAGCCCCCGCTGGCCCCGCAGTGCACTCCGCCCCTGCCCAGCCACTGGCCCTAGAGCGACGAGGCCACAGTGCAGTGAGTCCAAAAGCACTTTGGGTTTCGTTTTCCCAAACTCCAAAATTAGAACTGGGGAAATGTCACAGGAAACTGAAACTGAAAGGTGTGGTCCGCACGTTGGCTGGCCTGCTCCATCCCCCAGACGGGGCGCCTGGCCTCCTGCCTTGGGCCCCAGGGACCGGCAGGCCTATCGCTGCTGTCCGCGGCCTGCACCCCTGGAGGGGCACGTGCGGCCTGTGGGTTCTCTCCTCTCGCTTCTTTGACTCGGCTTTCTGGTCAGCGTGCTGCCCGTCTCGTGGGCGCTGGCCACATTCCCCTCGTCTGACCCGGGGACAGGGTGGGCGGCCAGGCCTGACCCACACCCACGGGCTGGGCTCGGTCCCAGGAGCAAAGGGGCTGCAGGCAGCAGTGTGGGTGCCTGGTGTCCAGAGCAGTGCCCACAGCTGGGCCAGCGCCACCGGCCAGCACCTGTCTCCACGCCACAGTGTGGGCTCTGCCCCAGGCTGCTGGGAGGCCGTCCTCGATGTGGAGTGGCCGCCCCCTGAGCCAGGCCCGTGTGTGGCACGGTGTGGCCAGGTGCCCCTCACGTGCCGGCGGCGTGCTCCAGGACAGCTGGGCTCCAGCCCTTCCCGGGCTGACCCTCGCTCCCTCGCAGCGGTGGTCGGCCTGCTGTACCCCTGCATCGACAGCCACCTGGGCGAGCCCCACAAGTTCAAGAGGGAGTGGGCCAGCGTGATGCGCTGCGTGGCCGTCTTCGTGGGCATCAACCACGCCAGCGCCGTATCCTTGGACGTGGTGACTGGGCGTCCGGTCTCCGGTGAGCACTGGCCGTGGTGAGCGGCCGGCTCTGGGCGTGGCGTCAGGACCCGCAGCCAGCCTGCGCCTGCCGCTCCCAGGCCTCGGGCCGTCTGCTTCTGGGTTCTGCTAAAAACTGTCAGGCTTTTCCTTGACTCCTCCGTGACCAGAAACTGGACTTCGCCAATAACGTGCAGCTCTCCTTGACCCTGGCGGCCCTGTCCCTGGGCCTGTGGTGGACGTTCGACCGCTCACGGAGTGGCCTCGGGCTCGGCATCACCGTCGCCTTCCTGGCCACGCTGGTCACACAGCTGCTGGTGTACAACGGCGTCTACCAGTAAGCGGCGCGGTGCTACGACGTCCAGGGTGGGCCCCCGGGGGCTCTCTGTGCCGAGCCTCCTGGCGGATGCAGCAGACACCAGGCATCCCGCGGGCACCCCCAGCGCGAGCCACCCTGGGTGCGCCTGGGGCTCAGCCGCGACCCTCTCCCTGCCCCAGGTACACATCCCCGGACTTCCTGTACATCCGCTCCTGGCTGCCGTGCATATTCTTCTCGGGCGGCGTGACGGTGGGGAACATCGGCCGGCAGCTGGCGATGGTAGGTGTGTGGGTGCCGGGCACGGCATGGGGCCCCCGAGGGCGCAGGCAGCACCCAGGTGCTTCTTGCTGGCCTCGGAGTCGGCGTGGTGAGGGGGCGGGTGAGCTCGTCCTCGGCCCAGGCCCTGCTCTGCTGCCCACTCGGGTGTCCCTCTAGGCTGACCACAGCCCACTGGTCTTGCCCTCCCATGCCGGGCGCGGGCTGGGTGCTGGGCGGGCATCCGCGGGCGGCCAGCTCCGTGGTCCTTGGGCCACAGTCAGGCTGTTGCTGCCGGTTCTGCGGGAGCAGGTCGAAAGCCTCTGTCCGGGATCCGCCAGCAGAGCAGCGCTGTCTTCAGGGGCCGGGCGGGAGGCCCGGCCTGTGCCCCAGAGGCCGCTGCGCCGGCACCCACACCCCACACGCCACACCCTGTGGCCCCGGTGTGTGCAGGCTGAGTGCGCATGGGCCGGAGCCCGTCTGTTCTCTTGAGCTCTGGCCGAACCATCGAGGAGCTCGGCCCCAGGTGCTGAGCCGGGTGGGCCCACTCGGCCCAGGGAGGTCTTGGGGACGCCCTGGTGTGGCAGAGCTCCCGGCTCCCAGAGCCCAGGCTGTGCGGCCACGGCGCTCCTCAGGGTGTCATGGAGTGCCAGGCCACAGGGCTGCATGATGCCCTGGGCGGCCAGACCCGGCTCTCGCACACAGGACAGCGCCTTGCAGGCCATCAGCATCGCAGTGGGCAGCGGCGTCCTCTGTCCATGTGACAGCGGCATGCAGCCCAGCGGCCCCGGCAGCAGGCCTGGGCGGCGGCCTCACAAGCCCCACTCCAGGAGTCACCTGCTTCCTGGTGGGACCCCCTGGGTGGAGCTGGTTCTTCACTGGGGACTCTACGGGGCTGGCCGGCAGCGTCCGCTCTGCTGTGACGTGTCCCATCCAACCCTGACCTGCATCTGCTTCTCCCACAGGGTGTCCCCGAAAAGCCTCACAGCGACTGAACCTCAGGCCCGGCTGAGTGGCTGGCTGGAGAGACGCCTGGGGCCGGCCCTGACAATGGTCTTTTCCTCGAGAATCTGCGTGGACCGGGCTGGCTGGGCAGAGACTCCTGGAGGGCAGGCGCCTGCCGGGACCGCGGGAGGAGTGGTCTGGCGGCACCCCCGGCTGGCCACCCCTTGTGGCCTGCCCCGAGGCCCGGCTCCAGGCAGAGGGCAGCCCTTTCCCGAGTATTCCATTTCATTTCTGTTTCAGAGCAAGTTGCCATATTCAAAGCCTTGAACTGAAACCCAATTACCAGCTACTGGTTTTGTCAGTGCCCAAAGGGGGTCGACGGTGCTCAAAGAGGAGGTCGGCGAGGTGGGCCTAGCGCCCGTCTGGGAGGCCGGGCCACAGGCTGCGTGAGGAGGCAGAGGCGGCGGCCCCTCGCCCGCGCGGCCCATGTGCGTGTCTGCGCCGCAGGCTGCAGGCCGGGGCTGGGTGCAGACAATCCGAGGGCGAAGGCGATGAGAAGGACCGGGCCTGGGCGCGGGGACGCTCACCCGGTGTTCATAGCCTTCTGCCTGACCCCAGCCCCCGCCGGCCTCCCGGGCCTGGACAGAGACTGCCCGCGGCCCCGTGGGATTTGCAATCTGTGATTGCCGCATGCGGGGCGGCTGGCGGCCCCCGGGCAGCCACAGACGGAGGTGCGACCAGGCTCGTGGGGTGGTGAGGTGGGGCTGGCCAGCCGGCAGGCAGGCATGGGCAAGCCTCAAACTTCAAGTGCAATGTACATGAAACCAATCTGAGCCTTGTATTCTCTGAGATATTTATTTTTTGTAGCGTGTGTGGTGTTAGCGAGGGGCTCTCCGTTCATTTCAGGGCGCGGGGGCAGCAGGCTCCTCGGGAGGGCAGCTGAGCCCGGGTCTTTCGAAATACTCCAGTTGGGGGGTTTAGTAAACTTGTGATTTTTACTTACAAATTTACCTTTTTGTATTTTTTTGATTTAAATGCTTTTGGTTTCTTTTAAACTCCAGGACAGCACAGCAGCTGGCTGGAAGGCCCTCCGGGCGGGGTGTGGGCAGAGGGAGGAAGGCCGGGCCTCTGGGCCTGGGTGCGGGTTTGGCTGGAGTCAACTTTCGCTTACTGTACTGGTTCTAGAGGAATTTGTTTTCAAGGAAAAGGGGCCATTCTACTTTCAGAACGACTGCTTACAATTTTCTGAAAATGCAGACATGATCAGCTAAGAAAACTTTTCAATGAAACTCAGCATTTTACGGAAAACCAGAAGTTTGTTGGGTGAAAGCAAGTCATTGAGCCCTTCAGCTGTACTTGATCGCGTGCAAGCGACACGCATTCTCTCTCTCAAACTGGAAGCGGATCTGTATGTCAGAAGCAATGTAGCCAAAACAATGTGAGTCTGAAGAATTTTTCTGCCAACACTTTATAGTTTATGAACCAAAGTGATCTGAATATATAAAATGTAAAATAGTACGAGCGAAATTTGCACTATGCCAGATTTGACTATCCAGTGAGATTCACATTCATACTAAGTTTTCAACATTATGTTATTTTTGCATTCATTTTTTACTTTTATTAAAGGTTCAAAACCAACCACTGAGTTGTGGGTCTTTCTGTTCTCAGAGCCAGGGCTGTGTAGGAAGTGGGGTGACACACCGGCAGTTCTTCACTAGAACCGCACTCACGCAGCTGCTGCGGCGGATGCCTGCAGTGGGCGCCTCTCGGGCCCTCGCCCTACGCAGGAGCCTGCTGTCCTCTGGGATCTGGGTCTGAGGAGACGGCCCAGGGAAAGGGGAAGCCATGAGGAATGACCTCAAGGCAGACAGTCAGCTGAGTCACGCGGCCCGGGGTGGGGGCAGTCCAGCGGTGACTCACGTCCAGTGCTGTCCTGTGTCCTCTGACGCCTAGGGCAGGCTGGGCAGGGTGCCTCAGGCTTCCACCCCAGGGTCAGCTGCCAGTGACAACATGGGGGAAGGGCCGAGAGCCAGGCCTGCTCAGGGGCGTCTTCAAGCGTTTAAAACAGTAAGTAGGGCCCTCCCCGGTGGCGCAGTGGGTTAAGCAACGCACTATGAAGCAAACCACAGCCACTGCACCATGAGTCCGATCCCCGGCCAGGGAGGGGACCCACAGGGCACAGCAGACCTCTCCTGCCTCCCCGCTGCTCCCCTCAGCAGTGTGTTTCAGTCCATCTGCCTGTTCTGCCCCCTGCTCTGTCTGGTGGATCCTCTCACCTCCCCACACCTCTGGCCTGTACCCCTTTTAAAAAAATAAAACAGTAAGTAACCCTCCCTGGCGGCACAGGGGTCAAGCGCCACACTGTGAAGCATCCGCAGCCACTGCAACGCAAGTTTGATCCCCAGCCAGGGAGGGACCGACAGGGCGCAGCAGACCTCTCCTGCCTCCCGCTGCTCCCCTCAGCAGTGTGTTTCAGTATATCCGCCTGTTCTGCTCCCCGCTCTGTCTCTGGTGACTCCTCTCACCCCCTACACCTCTGGCCCATACCCAGCTCTTGCGTGCATAAATAAATAAATCTTAAAAAAAAAAAAAAAAACAAAAACACTAGCAGATGGAACTCAGTGACTCTTTGCAAGGCCCGCACACCATCTCCAGGGATGGAGATGGGCCAGCAGCCAGTGTGCTATGGCTCATCATCGAGGAGGGCAGAGAGGGTCGCGGTAACAGGCGCCAAGAGGGCGCTTCGCAAGAGTCAGCGACCGTTCGCGATAACACGTACTAGAGGGGGCAGGAGGAAATGCCACAAGCCATAGCGAGACACTCAGGGGAGGAGCCTGAACGCTGCTTCTCTGAGATCCGGACCGACGCGGGTGCCCTCTCGCCACCCCGTTTGGCTCGGGACTAGAGGCTTGGCCAGCATGCAGGCCTGGGAGGAGCCATGCTGGGAAGACGCAAGACCCCCACCCGCAAGACCCACGGATGCAGGGACGCGTGAGCGGATCGCCCCAGATGCCGCTGAAACACGCAGGACGGTGCGTGTGCGCCCGCAGTGTCAGCAGCCAGGCCGCAGAAGCAACACGCAGTGCGCCCTGCTCCTCCTGGACGCCAGCGAGTGAGAGGAGAATGGAAGAAAAGCTCATGCACAGCTGCATCGAGAATAAACGCCTAGGGATAAATTTAACAAAGGACGTGGAAGACCTATACATGAAAACTGGAAGACACAGAGAAAGATATTCCATGGTCCTGGGTGAGAATAGCCAAAATGGTAATTTTCCCAAAAACAATGTGGAGTCAAGGCAATCTCTAAAAACTCCCATCTTCTAAAGAAATAGAACAAAAATGGGCCTCCCTGGTAGCGCAAGGGGTTGAGCCCCGCACTGCGGGGCTCTCGAAGCCCTGTAGAACGAGATCGATCCCCAGCCAGGGAGGGGACCCGCAGGGCGCAGCAGACTTTCCTGCCTTCCACTGCTCCCGCAGCAGTGTGCTTCACTGGATCCGCCCGTTCTGCTCCCGCTCTGTCTCTGGGGACTCCTCCCACCCCACCTCTGGCCCGCACCCAGCTCTCGTGTGCATAAATTAGAAAAACTGTTCTTAGTTTTTGGACCCAGCACCCACTGCAGCAGCTGCGGATACCTCACGCTGTGGCGCTCAACCCGCTGCACCCCAGGGAGGGCCGACTGAAAACGTTTTTAAAGGCAAAAGTCGCTTCAGCTGAGTGTGAGGAACTCGCCGCGGGGGCGGGTGAGGCGAGTCCACCGTGTGATGCCGCCAAGGACCAGCGCTCGACAGGCCAGGGGGCCTGGCCTCGGCAGGGCCGGGGGGAATCACGGTGGCGGGCGGCCCTAGCCCCTCACCCTGGGTCGTGCAACGGTGTGCTCTGCAGAAGGTAACTCCCTCAAGAAGCCTGACGGCCAAAAATGAACTGGCGTGCACCCCAAACTGACTGCACAGACTGAGGATGAGGCGCCCAGAGAACAAGGCTTTGCGGTTAAATAACAGTACCCGCGGGACACGCGCCGCTGTGTGCTGGGTCCTGGCACGTAGCCTTGGGTGTCGGGCGCCCAGCCAGGGCGCTGCTGTGCCTGCTGTGAGCTCGGGACTCTGGAATGAGACTGGGGCATGGGGCACTTCCTGGAATTTTCCGTGGGCCGGCTTGGATGTTCCCCTCACCAAAGCAAGGCGGCAGGTGGAAGGTGGAAGCCCCCCAATCCCAAGCAGCGCTGGCCCGCCCACCCCGCAGGCTCCCCGCCACAGGTCGCCAGGGTGAGGCTGCAGGTGGGTCAGCGCTGGGCCCACGCCCACCCTGAACCACACAAACCGCCCTCCCTGCCTCTGCTGAGACCGCCTCGGGCCGACGCCGGCTGCGGTGGCCCCTCTGTAACCGGGACCGCTGGGGGCTCAACCGCAGCAGAGGGGCGCTGTGCGGAGAGAGGAGCTCAGGCCCAGGGCCTCCTACCTGGCGCGGAGTCGGGGTCCCACCAGCACGTCCACCTCCACGTCCACCATCACTCAGGCCCGGGTGGGCGGCCACGGGGGCATCGCTGCAGAGACGCCAGAGCGCGGCCCGGGTGCAGTGCCAGGCCACACTGGCAGTCGGCTCCCTCCAGGCGTGAGCCCTGCCTCCAGGCCGCAGGCCCAGCTTCTTCGCTCTGGTCTCCGGGCTGGCTCGGATCTCCGGGCCCAGGCTTCGCGGCTGCTCTGCACTGGCCGTCAGGTGGCGAGGTTCAGGCTCCAGGCCTGAGAGGGCGGGAGGGAGGCGAGGAGGCCCCAGCGGCTCTGCCCGCAGAAGTGGCCAGCACATTAGAACTGGTTCCTCACTTTGCTGGGGCCAGGCGGCCCGAGGCGGCAGTTTACTCCTGCCCGGCTCCAGGCTCGCACCGTTGCCCACCTTCTCCCTCATCACCACGGCTCCCCGAAGTCCCTGCAGCAGGGGGCCCTGTCACGGGCGCTGGGTCTGGTCTCTGTGCCCTGTCCATGCCTCTGGCGGCCAACCCACCTGGCGAGGCACCATCTCCTCCGCCGAACCCCAGAGTGCTTGAGAGAAGTCGGGGCGAGGGCCCGGGCTCGCTGGGCACCCGCAGCCGCTGCAGGCCCGGCCGCCTGTCGCGCGGGCAGTGGGCGCACCGCCTGGACACTGCTACGTCTGCTGCCCAGGCCCTGCCGACCCGTGGCCTCCAGCTGCCGTCAGAATGAAGCAAAGGCGCAGGGTGCCGTAAGAGGGGGCCCCCGCCCCTCCATGCCGAGGGGTGCGCTTTCAAGGGCCACTGCGTGCGGTGCCAGCAGGCGCAAGGCAGGCGGTGAAGACCGTCCTGAAGCGGCGGTGGACGTCAGACTTCAGCGCTCTCTTAGCCCACCGCTGTGGGGTGAGCCCCGCCGGCAAGGCGGGGGCTGGCAGGGGCACCCCCAGGCCCCAGACCCCAGTGCGTCTGTAGCTTGTCCTTGGGCTTTCCCTGGCGTCGTCTCGCGTCCTACTTCTCCACAGTCACCCGAACTCCCGCGCCGCTCCGCCATAGCTGCCCAGCCTCTGAGGACGCCGCCCTCACAGACCCGCTCCAGCACAGGCGCCGCTGGCCACGCCGCCCTCCCGCTTCCGGCCCGGGCCCCGCCCACGCCCACGCCCACGCCCCGCCCACGCCCGCACTCCCACTTCTGGCCCCGGGCCCCACCCGCGCCCACTTCCCTGCTTCTGAGGCCCGGGGCCCATCGTCGCCCACCCGCCCTCCCGCATCCAGGGCCCAGGTGTGCAGCAGCCTGAGCACCGCTCGGCCCACGCCACCTGGCGCTGGGGGCCTCCTGTCACCCCAGGCAAAGCCATCTCAGTGCTGGGTCCCTGCCTAGGCCTGGCCGCACTGGGCCTTTAGGGCTGGCGGGGCACGGGCTGTCCGGGGCACCCGCAAAGGTGCGCGGCAGGCGGAGGCGGGCCAGGCCCGGGGCTGCCGGCTCTCACGCTGCTGCAGAGGCGCGGGAAGGGCATGGCAGGTCACCTGGGAGAGCAGCCACGACTTTGCAGGTCCTCGGGGCGGCCCCTGGGGCTGCCCTGGCTGCAGATGTGAGGAAAAGGCCCCCCTGCTGCTCTCTCGGACGGGATTCTGCACCGCCCCAGACGCACACCCATCCTGGCCGCGGTCCAGCGCCTGTGGGAGCCCCATAGGTGCCTGGGGACCCTCAGCCCACGGGTGGGTGCCGGCCCCTGAGCCCCCAGCAGGTGCAGTCTGTGCCCAGCCTCAGGCTCTTTGGGGAGACTGCTCCTGTTTCACCTTCTAGCCCCCCAAGAGAGGCATGCAGAGAACTGGGGGGGGGGGCAGGGGCAAGCACGCGACCCATGAACCCAGTGAATGACCTGTCCCCAGGGTTCCCGCTGGACCCTGCAGCCCAGGCTGCCAGTAGGGTCAGAGCAGTGAGCACTGGGCCCCCCACCCCAGCCCCCGGCCAGGGGGAGAGAGGGGCCTCCTCCTCTCAGCCACCTGCCTCCGCTTTCCCCTGCGGCCCCTGTGGCCCTCTCCTGGCTCTGGCTGGGGTGCGCCCCTTGAGGAAGGCATTTGCAGGTAGACAGGAAAACAGCTCCATGAGTTGGCCGCTGGCTCCGTGGCCGGCCCTGGGGTCCAGCACGCTGCCAGCACCGGGGACCCTGCCTGCGCCTGGCCCTACCGGCCCCGCTGCCTCCTGGGGTCGCCCCCACGGGCTGCTCCTGGTCCAGCTGTAAGGCCCGTGCAGACCTGCTGGGGCGCGGGGGCTCTGTCCGTCTGCCTGAATCACCGTGAGGCTGCCTGGGTTGGCCCACCCCTTGGGTCAGGGGACTCACCCTCTGGGTGGGAACTTGCTTGGAAATAACCTTTGGGATTGCACAAGGCTACCGTGGGGTGATCGGTGGGCCCTGGCCCCACAGGACGGGTGTCCTGGGGAAGGGGAGACGCAGGTGCAGCTGAGCAGAGGGCCTGGCGGTGGCCTCTGGCTCTGAATTTACTGTGGCCTTACCACCTCAATGCAGGGGCAGTGGCAAGGGAGGGAGACCAAAGGCCTCAGGCTGAACGCCATCCCACAGGCTGGCTAGCCTGCATCTGGCGGCCAGAGCAGGACGCAGAGGCCAAGCCCAGACTGAGGACTTCCCGTCACAGCCCCTGCGACCCGTCCTCCGGACTGCCCCATGCCTGGCCATTGATCTCCTTTTGGCTTGAAGGAAACTAGGAACTTTCTCTCAAAACAGTGCCCCCCAGTGGGTAAGTCTCTCACGGCTTCAGCAGTGGCCGGACAGGGCAGTGGCCAGGCCGGGCAGTGGCCAGGGCCCTTCCTCCCCAAGGGTGGGGGCAGCACAGCACCGGGGCCCACCCGGGCCTGTGCTCACCCACCTGGCCTATGCCCACTCATGTTTCTGCCCTCCTCTTCCCTGACGTTCGTTTTGCTAAGCTTAAACTGTTTGACCTCTTTCCCTTGGCTCCCTGGGTTCCCCAGACCTAAGCCCAGGGGCCTCGCCTGGCTGGCTTGTCAGGGATATTTCCACCTGGACGGGAGCTGGCCTCTTACGCTGCTGCCCACGTGCCCCTCAGCTGTGGAGCTCGTGTGGCGATTAGGGAGCAGGGCTGTGACCAAAGACACACAAGAATGGGCCTCTGCTGCAGCAGACCCCAGGACCTGTGGGCAGCAGAGCAGAGCCCCCTGCCACCCCTCATGTAAGTGACATCAGCCAGCCAGTCATTTATACAGCAGTCTATGCGAGTGTCCATTCCAATCAGTCATTTACCAGTAGTCTAAGCAAACGTCCCGTTCTAATCAGTCATTTACACCAGAGTCTAAGCGGGCATCCCATTCCACTCAGTCATTTACACAGTAGTATAAGCGAGTGTCCATTCTACTTGGTCATTTACACCGCAGTCTAAGCGGGTATCGCATCCCACTCAGTCATTTACACAGTAGTCTAAGAGGGTATCCCATTCCAATCAGTCAGTCATTTACACAGTAGTGTAAGCGAGCATCCATTCTAATCGATCATTTACACAGTAGTCTTAAGTGGGCGACCCATTCTAACAGTCATTTACACTGTAGTATAAGTGAGCGTCCATTTTAATTAGTCATTTACACCACAGTCTAAGCGGGTGTCCCATTCCACTCAGTCAGTCGTTTACACAGTAGTCTAAGTGAGTATCCCATTCTAATCAGTCATTTACACAGTAGTCTAAGTGAGTGTCCATTCTAACCATGAGATAAAACCATGAACACAGAAAGATGGACACAGCCAGGACACCAGGTCCCTGACCAGCGGGGCGGGGCCGCTGGCAGCAAGAAGTGTGTGCAGGAAAGGAAGCCCAAAGACGTCCCGACTGCTGGAGTCAGCCCGGGGGCTTCCAGACTTCTCAGCGGGCAGGGCTGTTGGTTACTGGTCACAAGGGCCGGTGACTGGCTTCGCGCCCAGATACTCTCCTCCCAGGCTGTGAAGCAGGATCCCCCCAGGAGTCCCGGAAGGCCAGACGCCAGGGTCCCAGAGGCAGCACATGGGGAACGCCCCCAGGAGAACTCCTGGACACAGGTCACAGGCTCGCTTCCCGCGGGCTTGGCAGAGCCTCACACACCTGTGCCAGCACCTGCGAGAGGAGACCGGGGGCGGAGGACACCGTGTCCCCATGGGGTGGCCCTACGCTGCGACAACACTGGCATCTAGAGACAGGCTCCGTGTCCTATAGACTGCTGGTTCAGGCCAGGGACACGGGTCCTCAGGTGTGGCTCTGGGCAAGGGGCCAGGTACATTTGCAACCTGCCTGCCCTACCAGACCCACCTCTGCCCACTCCTCCTGCCTTCTGTAGGGAAGCAGGGGGGAAAGGAAGGGGGAGGAGGGGAGAGGCTGGGAAGGGCAGGGGAGCGGAGGGGAGCGGAGGGGAGGAGAAGGAGAGGAGATAAGAGATCCCCCTCCAGCTCTGGCCCATGCAGGCTGCAGCCTGAGCGGCCTGCTGAAGACACCCCGCCCTTCCCCCCCCCCCCCGCTGGAGGCTGCGCTCGCACTGCCTGGACCACCCCTTTCTGCGCATGCTGATAGCGATGTGCAGCTGCCGCCCAAAAGGAGCCCCGCACATCCAGGAGCTGCGTCCCCTTTCAAGGTCACGCAGCTCCTGGCGCCGAGTGGACACCTGGGGCTGGGGGCTGGCAGCGCGGCAGATGGGACTCAATGTCACGTCCTGGGCACCGGCACCAGCTCTGGCGCCGGCCTCTGATCGCTGGGCACACCACAGAGCTGTGACAGCGCTGCCACGGGCTCTGCAGATGCACACCCGCCAGCGTCCTCCCAGCCCCGGCCCCGTGCCCCCCAGCCCTGGCACACAGACATGACCGGGGTGGGGGCTGGGCACAGCAGACACGGTGGCCGTGAGACTGGATGTGCATGGTGCCCCCAGCTTCGGACGTTTTCTGGCAGGGGGGGCCGCCTCCTGGGGTGATCGCTTCTCCCAGACCTGCGGAACAGTCCCCCCGCTGCACCAGCTGACCTGGGGCTGCACCTGCCCCGTCGGCCATCACCCCAAGGCCAGTGCCAGGCTGGGGTGCCCATGTAGCTCCAAGCCCACAGGCCCCGAGGCAGGTCTAGGGGCCCTGACACTCACCCCAGCACCCAGGTCCCCATGACTGTCCTCTGTCCCCTGACCACGCTGGCCCTCCTGGTGGCCCGAGAGCTGTGATGACCCGAGAGTCCTCAGGTAAGGCTGCAGCCCGGGGCACAGTGGGAGCTGGAGGTCAGCAGGCTGGGAGGGTGAACACATGATTCCCAGAGAAGGCGCCCAGCACCCAGCTCCTGCAGCAGCCTGCTGGACACGCAGTCAGCACCGTGGACACGCCCAGAGTTTCAAGGCCTGCCGGGAGGCTTTGCAGGACGCACCTCTGCTGGGGCCCCCTGCTGGCCAGCCTGGTCCAGAAGGGGCACCCTCTCCAGCTGGGCCTCCGGAGGCCCCCGGCAGCAGACCCAAGCAGGGGCCCACCCCTCCCGGCCGCAGGACCTCTGGGTGACCGATTCTTTTCGAGTGAAAACCCACGTGCCCCCTCTGAGGTGACCGCCGCCTGCCCCTCCACAGGCCCCGGGCGCTGGCCCCGCCCAGCATGCCTCTGCCCGCTTACATGCAGACGTTAACTGCGCTGAGGTGTGGTCCCTGGCCGCCGGGGGCAGAGTGAGAGGCGGAGGCTGCAGGGACAGCCGGTGGCCTCAGCCTCATGCAGTGCCCACTGGACAGGCCACAGGAGGCGCTCACAGGGATACCGGGCCGGGCGGGTCCAGGCAGGACGGTGGCCGCGCCACAGTGTGGCGCTTGGAAAGGACTCTTCACGGAGGTGGCTTGGAAGGAGGAATCCTGAGGAGAGGGTCGATCCCACCCCTGCCCGAGGCGTCCTGGCCACCCTGACGGCCGCCCTCAGGCCGGCGGCCAGGCCCCTCGGGCTGTCACAGGGCAGGGACCCTGGCTGGACTCGGACAGCCCAGGGGAGGCAGCGCAGCCGGCCCAAGGGTCACAGGGCAGGGCAGATGCTTAGTGGAGGCGGGGAGCGGTGCCGCAGAACCCCTTCACTCTCCGCAGGAGCCAGCGGGGCACCACGGCAAGCAGGGTCTCCCCAGGCCCTGCTCCGTGGCCTCCCCCACCTCCCCGCACCCTGGCACCAGCGGCTGCCGAGGCCCCGGGCTGCTGGCCCAGAGTCCGGTGTCTGTACCGCGAGCAGCCTCCCTCCTCCGCGGGCCAGGACGGCACCCTCTGGCCTCCGGTGCAGCCCCTCCGGGAAACCGGCTGGGAGCGCCAGGGGACCGTGGGGACACACAGGCAAGTCCATGCCAGCCACCCGTCCTGCCACGGCCACCAGGGCAGGGTGGGGGGCCTGTGGGGCCCCGCTTCCTTGGGGGACTAGTTCCAGAAAGCGCCCGGCCTTGACACTGGTCTCCCCACTTCGCGGGGCCCAGGGTCCCTCCCATGGGGTCCCGGGCAGCCTTTGGGGTCAGTGGTGCCCTTTTGTCCAAGCATGTGTGGCAGCCTTCTGCCTCGAGGCAGACGTCCGGTCTGCCTCGGGTCCAGGCTGGGCCCAGAGGGCGACTGGACCCTCTGTCTCCCTGCGTGGGTCTCCCTTGAGCTGTCCACGCTGGAGCTGGACGGGGCCAGAGGGTCCGCTGGGGGATGTGCCCTCAGGCGCTGCCAGGCCGCGGGGGCCTGGGCTTCCTCACCTGGGGCTAGGAGAATCCGACCAGCCGGTCTTCCAGCTCTGCGTGGGGCCTGCCGTCCTGGGCCCCCCCTGCCCCGCTGGGGTGCCCACAGCATCCCTGCAGGCTCTCGCTTTCTCGGCTGTGGACAGAGGTGCTGGGACAGGCAGCTGCTGGCACAAAGACGGGTCCTGACCTCCCCGCACTGTCTGCCCCCACTCCGCCCACCGGCCTCCTCCCTCAGGGCCTCCCCTAAAAGGGACAGAGGATGGAGCCTCAGATACTGAGTGTGGGCGCGGCCGGGGCTCCTGGGCCCAGAGGAGCAGGTCAGCTGAGCAGGGCCTTCGCAGGGGTGCTCAGAGCAGAGGCCCCAGGGCAGCACGGCCCCAGCCGGTGTGCCAGGCAGACCCCGAGGCAGAGACAGGTCTGTCCTGGGGGAGGGGGGTGGAGGGGTGAGGGGTGGGGGGGTAGGGGAGTGGGGGATGGGGGTGGGGCGGGGGGGGGTGCGGGGCCTGGAGCCCTGGTCAAGCTGCTCAAGGAGCCCCCGCAGTAGCCCACCAGGCGGCAGCAAGGCTGGGGCCCGAGCGCCAGGCACTGCACCCCATATGCCTGGTACAGGAGGGGGGCTCCTGAACACGAGGGTGAGTGACGCCCACAGACTGGGCCTGGTCCCCCACAGGACATGCCCCTGGCCCCCGCTGCTCTTCCTGGCTCCAGCTGGGGGCAGGAATACCTGGGCTCAGGCAAGCTCCGAGACCCAGCCCCCGCCCCTCCCGGCCCCGGCCACGCCCCCCGAGGGTCCAGCCCCTCCCCACCCACAGCCAAGGCCCCTCGAGGGTCTGACCCCTTGAGGGTCTGGCTCCACCCCAGGGCTCAGCCACCCAGGAGCTGGGCGAACCCCTCTCCCCCCCCCCCCCCGCACTGCCTTTCAGGGCGCTGCCGTCCTGGTTCCCAGAGCCAGTCCAGGGTGCAGGGGCAGTAGGGTCCATTTGGGTTTTCGGGAGGGACACGGGCGGGTGCATTCGGGCCCACTGGGGACACAGGCGGGCCCGTGGAGGCTGTACGGGCGCAGAGCTGCAGCAGAGCACGGTGGAGCTCTGTCGCCCAGGGCCCTCCAGTCCTGGCCTCTGAGCCGCCGCGTCCTCGGGGGGGCCTCAGGGCCCCTCACTGAGGGTGTGCTGGCTAAGAGGCAACTGGCCGCGGAGAGCCCCTGGCCTGTGTGGCCTCGGCCAGGAGTGGGTGGGCGGGGTCGCTGTGGGGTGCCTGGGGGCCGGGCAGGCAGTGTTGGCCACCCTGAGCAGGGCCACTTTGCGGGGACCCGGGATTTTGCTAGGCCACTCAAGGCTCCCCAGGCCCAGGGGACGTCCAGGGCAGGGGCAGAACACTGCCCACAGCAGAGGGCAGGACAGCCCAGGGGGCTCAGCCCAGCAGCCCCGGCCTGCGGAGGGGCGCCCCTACCCCGGCCCTGTCTGGAGCGCAGGCTGGGGGTCTCCAGGTCTGGTGGTGAGCAAGCATCCCGCCCGCGTGGATGCCAGGGGAGGGGAGAGAGACAATTTGAGGCTGGATCCCTGAGAGTTAGCGGACACCCTGTTCCCCCCTCCACTCAGGAGCAGTGGGCACCCCCAGAAGGTCAGGCAGGCACAGGGAAGAGATTCCGGGCTCTGCCGCCTTCCTCCCTTCTCTGGGGAGCCTTCCTCCCTTCTCTGGGGAGCGACCACAGGATCCGAGAGTTCCCTGTGCCCCCGCCAGAGCCAGCGGAGGGTGGGAGTCCCGGGTTGCTGCCAGTGAGAGGAGAGGGAGGAAGCGGGGGAGGGGGAGGCAGGCGCAGAGGCTGCCCTTTGCAGAGAGCCTGCGGGGGGTGGGGTGGGGGGGTGCCCTGCCGGCTCGCAGAGCTTCCAAAGAAGTCGGCCGGCCCTCGGTGCAGCGGGCGGTCAGGAGCTGGAGCCGCTGGCACCCAGCAGGTGCAAGAAGGCAAGAAAGCGGGGCTGGGTGAGACTCGTTAGCGCCTGAACAGAGTCCAGGGTGCCCCTCCGCCCAGGGCTCACCCCCGGAGGCGTGGCCTGGGCGGAGACTCCACCATCTGCTTACTCCAGCAGGGGACTGCCGGAGCTCCGGAGCGGTGCCCGTGCCGTCGGGGCGCCTGCGGCCTGGCTCTCCCTGGCCACCCCTCCCACGCGGCCCTCCCAGCGCCCCGGACAGGTGCCCGCGCGGCCAGGCCGGGGTGAAGGACAGGTGTGGGCAGCTCCGAGCCCAGCCTGCGTCCAGCGCGCCCCCTGCCGACCGCGGTGGGGGCGGGGCAACACAGCCGGGAAACCCCCCCCCCCCCCCGNCCCCCCAGTCCCGACCCCACTCGAGTTACCTTAGGAGCAAGGTCTTCGGCTGAGACAGGAAAGAAAAGGAACGGGAACAGCTAAATGGCCATGTCCCCTCTGAGTAGTGTTTGACCTGAGGGGAAGGTAGGCGCAGCCCGCCCCTTCCCTGCCAAGGCCGTCCCTCTGGGCTCACCCACCCTGCCTCTGCGGCCCTTTCAGCCCCACCCCACCGCCACCGCATAGCGGCCCTGCGGAACTGGCCTCTAAGAGCCACCTGGCTCCCACTGCGGGGGAAGGCTCTGCGCCCTAAAAATGGCCGCGGTGCCGCAAACACTGGAATTAGCCTCAGCTGGAGCGTGCCCACATGCCCACGGAGGAGCCCACAAAATCCACCCGCTCCTCCTTCACGGGACTCTGGGCTGGAGAGGCGCTCCCAACCCCCTCCAGGAGTTTGTCACTCCCTCCTCTCCCAGTCTAGAAAGCGCAACAGCCGCCCCCAGCGCTCTCCAGCTCTCCAAGACCACCCTCCCCACCCCGCACACCCCTTTCCCACAGCCAGTGCAAGGGAATCACTCAGAGGCTGAAGGCTGGGCTCGCCTGGGCCTCCCTCCTCTGCGCCGGATCCACTCGGCCAGCCGCTGGCGCCTCTCCTCTCCGGCCAGGAGGACCTGCCGACCGCCGGCTTCAGTGGGCCCCGTGGACAGGCCGAGCCCACCCCTCCTGCATGGGCGCGGCCTCTCCAGCCTCCGAGTTCAGACCCGTTTATCTATGTTTTTAATGTAGTAAATGGGCAGCTAAATGAATTGCAATTTGTAATTTTTATGGTTAATTTGAAACCTCGCTCTTGTTGGCTAATCCTGTTAGTTGGTGGCAAAACAAGAAACGGGTGGCGGCAGCAGGCTCTAATAGGCATTTTATGTTGCATTGCAGCTCACGGACAAAAGGCGCCCGCACTTCGGGCCTGCAAGGGCCAGGCTGCCCGCGGGACCACGACCCGAGGACCCCAGTCCGGGTCCTGCCACCCCAGCCCCACCTGCCACCCGGCCTGAAAGCAGCAGCCCCGTGGACGCCCCATTACGCTGGAGAAGGGCTCCGTGTCGCCCGCTGGCCGGGCTGTCTGAGCTTCCACCACCCGCCTGGGGCGCGGGGCTCCTGGGCTGGGCGGCGGGGCTCCTGGGCTGGGCGTCGAAGGCGGGAGGGAAGCTCCTGCTTTCGTCCCTCCTGGGTCTGCCCCTTTCGCTGCTCCCCTCGGCCTATTCGCTGGGCCCCAGCAAAGCCAGCCCCGGAGTGGAGCGCAGCGCTTGGGAGAGAAGGTCTTCTCCCCTCCGGCAGTCCGTTTCGGAGTCGCCACGTGAGCGAGGGGCAGCGGCGTCCGGGGCCTCCCCACCCCGCGAGGGCAGGTGCGCCCCGAGAGCAGAGCGCGGGCTGGGGCGCTGGAGCGCGTGCTCGGCTCGCCCGCGCCCTACCGCCCGCCCGCGGCCCTTGTCCCCCGCCTGCTCGCGCCGTCGCAGGGAGCGAGCAGGGCGGGCAGGGGCGGGGGGGGGGGGGGTGTCGGCGGCCGTCCNGGGGGGGCGGGGGGGGGGGGGGGGGGGGTGTCGGCGGCCGTCCTGGCGCCGCGGGGACTGCTATTTTGAAAGGCGGCGGTGCCCTCGGCGCGGTGGCGGGTCAAGTGTCACTTCCTCCGCGGCAGCCGCTCCCCCGCGAGTGCCGGAGCAGACGAGCTCGTTGCGCGGCGCCGGAACGGGCAGCAGCGCTCAGAGCGCCCCTCGATCGTCTGCTCGGCAAAGGCCGCGCAGCGCGAGCGGGCGCCGCGTCGACCCGCGGGCCTCGGCAGGAAGGTCCCTTCCAAAGGCGCCGGCAAATCCTAATTGTCTCTCTCCTCTCCTCTGGGCCGACACCCGCACACCCCGCGCCCTCGCTCCCCTTTCAGACGCCGTGGGGGGGCAGCGGTGCTGGAGAAGCCGGGGTCCAGAGAAGAGCGCGCCCCACCCTGCTGCAGGGCCACAGACACAGCTGCAGCGGGGCGCCCAGTCTCACACCAGCATCCCAACAGTGTGGGCGCCTGGGGCTGGAGAGGAGAAGGCCCCTTTTTTAAAATAACGGGGTGGGGGGCAGCCCCTGGGACAGCTGATACACTGGAGGAAGCCTACCCGCCTTCACAGAGAGGAAAGGCTAGGTGACTTTGACAGGAGAGACCCCTGTCCAGTCCCGCCAGGCCTCTCCCCTTCTGCTCCAACCCAGTGATGTAGCCGGGCTGGGCCAGGGTCTGGAGTCTCCCTGCCCAGAGGAAGCTGGGCAGTGCGGGGACCCTAGGGTGCTCTGGAGCTCAGGGAGGTGGAAGGAGAAAAAGCTGGCCGGGAGGACCTCCTGGTAGCCAATGGCCTGGGCGCAGCCAGCAGGGCCACCAGCCAGAGCGAGAGGACATGGCCCCAGGGCCAGCCCCAGCCCCACCCGAAGGCTATATGTCCCCTTTCCCTCCAGGGCCACAGCCGGGAGAGGGGAGCACAGAGGCCTCTGCCACTTGGGCTGCAGATGTCGTGGCCGTGGTGGCCGTCCACACGCCTCGCGCAGGAGACACGCAGACATTCCGGGAGCAGTGCCGTACAAGCCCCCCAGGCTGGGAAGGTGGGGCTCAGACCCAGGAGGCAGAGGCTGGGAGGAGCGCCCTCCCTGCTGGCACTGACAGAGACCCCAGGTCTGAGGTCAGGTGTTTCTGTCCCAGGTGGGGGCCCACCCCAGGCACAGGTGTGCCTGGTGTCTGGAGTCTCTGGTCTCCCCACCTTTAGACCCTCTGTTCTCCCAAAGCTTGCTGTTTTCAAAAGCCAAGTTCAAGGCAAGGAATACCTCCTCTTTGCGATGGCCGTTTCCGCCAGACGGTCCCTGTTCACCATCACAGGAGTCTTAGCTGCACGAGGTGTTTGAACGGTTTCGTGGGGTTCGCCTGGAGGTAACTCCCTCACAGCCGGCCGGCAGCTTTCTCCCCTTCTCCCCGTGCACAACCACGTGTGCGGTCTGTGTGAAGTCACTTCCGAGACACGTTAGCTCTCTGTCCCCTAGAGAAGTCTTCGGCGCCCAACGCAACGATTTATTGAAGGAAACGGTTGAACAGATAAGTAACAACACTTAAACGGAATGAGGCAGCTGAGCTGAAATACTGGGCAAATTCAAACTGGAAATTCTTTTCGAAATTCCAGCTGTTAGTATCTGCCCCTCTTCGATTATAATGTTAAACGGAAGCAGAGAGCCCCTTGCACCAAGCAAGCCCTTTTCTCACTCCCCAGGAAATACATCCTTCCAGCTCACCCTCCTCCCTCCCGCCCCCCCACACTCCTGTCCGTCCACTTTCCAGACTGGCTCCTGCATTCTCTGTCCACTGTCCAGGTGTCTGCTCGCCGGCAGCCTGCTGGACTGGGGCAAGCGTGGTTTTAGGGGCTGGTTCTCGTTAGCACCCCACTTACGCACGCACACTTGAGCAGAAAGAATCGTCCTGGTAGTTAACATTTTTGAGCCAGAAAATTAAAAACAAATATTTAACTTCCCAGTTTGGAACTCGGGCTGGCACCTGACTAACGGCCACAGCGCATACCCAATGAGCTCGGCCTTCCCCAGCACACAGCTGCCTCTGCTCGGCTCAAGGAGTTTCCATGACCCGAGAGGTAAATAAAATGTGTGCACCATGGCCCGAGACACGGAGGACGCTGCATCTATAGACAGCACGTTTAGAGGAAACAGAGTTGGCAGCCAGGTCTGCTGCAAGCCCGCCCACGGGCCCTCCGCAGCCGGCCCAGACGGCACCCAGCGCCGCCTTGTCCATGTGCTGGCTGCTGAGCCCTCTGTGGGTCGCCCCTCAGGGTTTGTACCTGTGGCTGATGCTCTGTCCTTTCCCTCCGCAGCCCTGTCCTGCTGGCAGCTCCCCTGTGGCCCACATGCCCCATCACACTAAGGGGAGAGAAACTCCCAGCCGGGGCTAGACACCTCCGGCTGCCCCTCCGTGACTGCCTGTGAAGCCTGCCTGCTCGGCCTCCTCCTCCTGAGGCCCGGGTGTTGCTGGCTTCTGGGCTTCCCGCTAAGGTGCTCGGTGCTCGGTGCTCTGTACTCGGTGCTGGTGCTGAACAAAACCCAAAGTCGGGCTCAGGCCTGACCCTCTGCTGGGGGCTCCAGTCAGGAGCCCGCCCCTCATCAGCCCCACTGAGGCCACCCCGCCCCGGGCTTGGGGCTGCCTGCAGACCACCTACTGCAGGGCTGTCTGGGCCGGGGTGTCTGGCTGGGGATGGGGAGGCAGAGGCAGAGGCCTGAACCCAGTGGAGTGATCGAAAGGAAAAGGCATGTGGCCGGTCTCCCCAGCACCCCACCTCCACCAAAGCCAACCCCCAGCACCCCACCTCCACCAAAGCCAACCCCCGCTCCCCTCTTAGGCAGGCCTGGCAGGAGAGCCTTCTTTCTGTTTGGGGAGTTCACGGTCTCTTTCCCCAGCTCACCTCCAAAAGGGCAGCGCTCTCCTGGGGCTTCTGCCAGTCCCCAAGCAGCCCAGAAGAGAGGCCTGCAGCGAACTCACACTGCCCTGTCCCTCCACCTCTCCCCAGGCCCAGCCAGGCAGGGCCCAGGGAGGAGCTGGGAGGAGGTGGGTGCAGGAGCCTGCTCCTGTGGTCCTGCTCCCCACACCTGGCAAGGGGAACTCCCAGATGTGGGGGGGCGACTGGAGGGAAAGTCCTCAGGGCCTTTGAGGGTCTTAGCCCCCGATGGAGAGGGGCAGGAGGGGCTGGCTCTCCGGGAGGGCCTTTCCTTGTTAGCCCTACTGGAAATAAATAACCCTGGGGTCTGCCCAGGGAGGGGACCGAGCTTCCACCCAAGAGGTCACAGGCTTGTCCCACTGAGAGCAAACAAGGACCCAGCCCGCCAGGTCATCAACTGCTTTGGAGGGAGCAGCATGAATCTGAAAACCAGCCATTGCGTGCGGGTCTGGCCTTGCAAAGCCCGTCACTGCTCACCTATCTGTGCTGAAGAGAGACATTTAAAATAAACAAAGCCAGATTCTGGCTGTCCCAGATCAGCCGAGATGGAATCACAGACCACAGACGTCTTCCTGAAGCCACTGGACACGCAGCACCCAGAGCGGCCCGCAGCCGGGGTCCAAGGAAGGGCTCAGCCCGAAGCAGCTTCTCTTGTCCTGCAGAGTTCTGGACACCTGCCTCTGCTGCCCCACCCCCAGGTCTGCAAACAAAGCGCCCAGAGCCCCTCTCTCCCTTGCCCCCAGAGGGACTTTGACCAAGCACAACTTTCCCTCTGGCCCCCACTGCTGCAAATGCACTTTGCTCTCAGGGGGGAAACCCTGTTGGACTCTGCCCTGGCCCCTCTGGCCTTCTGTCTAGTGTCCCCCTGCACCCGCCTTCAGAAGTGGCCAGCAGGTCCAGGGGCTTCCAGTGGCCCCCAGCCGGCGGTCAGGAGCCACAGCCTCTGCTTCAGCAACTGCAGCGTGAGTTGCAAAGGGAGACGGTTGCAAAGGCCGTTCGGTTCCTCGCCTTGCAGCGGAGAAAGTGGGTTCGTTCAGGATCACAGCGCGGCTGGAGGGCAGGTGGGCCCTGGGCTTGCAGGTGGTGAAATGCAGTACCGGGGAGCTTGTGTGTCCCTGCAGAGGAGATGTGTTTGTATCTGTGTCTGTCCCAGCAGTTTAAAAAGCAGGATTCTCCCGTCAAACTCGTCCAGCCCACGGTGTAGTGACCTCCAGACGGGCCCCTGCTCCCAAGTTTTTAAACACTGGCCTGTGGGTGTTCAACGAACGACTCCCGCGCCCCCGGGGGCCCAGCGCGGACTGCGGGGCGGGCGCCGGCGCGCGCGTCCTTCCCCCGAGCCGCCGCCAGGGGGCGAGAGGCGTTAACAAAGGCGGGAGGCGCCGGCTCCCTTTATCTGCGCCGCGCGTCACACTCCGCGGGAGTGTCATTTTGCAAGGTTATACGTTTGCAATTCCGCACAGAGCCTTATCGCTCATCACTTAGCTCCGGAGGCACAAACAAAACCGCCTCTTTAAATAAACCAGGCAAGGGAAACGCACACCTTTGTCCAACAAGAGCGCAGAGGATGCCCGTGCAGCCAAGCTGCCGGTTAATCCGACTTACCTTGCTGATACTTTGGCCTAATCCTATTTTCTCCTCGCTTTACAATGGTCCTGCAAGGCCATGCTTTGTTCTTCGGGAGCCGGTTTACCTGCCCAGGGGGCTGAGGGGCACAGAGGGCCGGCCCCCTAAGGTGGGAGCCCAGCCCCAAGCTGGAGCTGGAGGTCGCAGCAGAGTCTGCTCGGCGAGACAGAAAGCAAACGAAATCACTCAAGGGAAACTTGGCTGGAGACAAAACACGTTCAATTTCCTGTCTCCTCGCTCGCGCTCCCGAATTATTTGCTTTTGCAGAGACACATTAAACAAATGAAACACTGAAAATGGAACCCTCCGCTCCTTGGCTCAAAAATCTTTTGTGTGTGTGTGTGTGGGGGGGTTATGGTAATAGCAATAATAAAAAATGGAAGGAACAAGAACACGCGGCTCTTTAAAATAAACCACTGTGGCCCCCGGGGTCCTTCTGAGCCCTCCTCTCGCCAGCGCAGACAATGGGGCCTGTGGCCCTGCTGGAGCCCGCTGGCTCGCTGGACGGTCCACCTCTCGGGCACCTTCTCACGCCCTCACCTTGCGGGCTGCGGCTCTGGGCCCTGACCTTGGGCCAGGCCCCCACCCAGGCTGGTCCCCGGGTCCTGGAGGAGCTGCAGAAGCGGTCCGCACGCTTCTCCGGGTGTTTTAGGGCTTTACTTCTGCCGCACCTTGTCCCCCTTCGCTCCCCACCCCAGCCACCAGTATCATTTTCTCTTTGAAATGTCATGAACTTGGCGCTTTCAGACCAAGCCCCGGATCAGCCCAGACAAAGGGCGCCTCGGAGAGCCGGCGCTGGCTTTTTCTGCCTGTTCAGCGGGCGTTAAGTCTTTATCCCACAGAACAGCGGTCTGACCCCGCCAAACAAAGCAACTCCCATCTTCCACCTGGGAGGAGTCTGGGCAGGGTTGGGGTGCAGTGCGCGGCCCAGGGGAGGAGGTGCGGGGGTCTGCACCCCGCACGTCCTTCCTGCCCCGGCTGACCTCCCTCTGGGGGGAGACAGACCCCTGGACAGAGGGGACCCGCCGGCCCTAGCACCCTGCCGCCTGTGCCACCCCACCCCCAGCTCCAGGGTCGGCAGCCTGGCTCTTCCTTCCGGTCTCCCGGGTGACCGGCCTCCGTGGGCAGCAGCCCAGAACCCGGCCCTGCGGTGCTGGCCCCTCTGGCTCCCGCCCACCGGAGGCCTGGGAATCCTTCCTGCAAGTCCCTGGCTCGGTGTGCACGGCAGGGTGCGTGCACCTGGCCAGGGTCTGCTGTGCGTGCCTGGGGGGGTGCAGGGCTGGGGTGCACAGGCTGACCCCTAGCTGGCTCTCAGGGAGAGAGAAGGGGCAGCTCCCAGAGGACCGAGGTCAGGGCGGGGGGCTGGGCTCATGGGCGGAGGCCTCCTCTCCCTGGACCTCCGCTGCTGCCACCACGTCCCCCGATGGTTGGCTGCAGGACTGAGGACCAACTCTTCCTGCTGAGGCTGCCTCTGTCCCAGGTCACCGTCAAGGGCAGGCCTGGGGTTGGGGAGGGGCACGCCCAGGGGCCACTGGCCCTACCCCCAACTGGTGGTCAGGCTCTGAGGACAGGGCCTGCAGGAGGAGGCAGGGTGGGTCCTCCTTGGAATTGAGTTTCTGCCACATGAGGGGCAGAAGGGAGGAGCTCCCCACTTCCAAAGGTGGGCGGGGCACTCAGGGGAGCTGGCCCTGCCGGTGCTTGGGGGGGCCTGTTTCCTTTGGGGTGTTCCCAGTAGCCCCTGGAGCCTGGGGGTGCCTAGGGCTGGGGCTGGAGGCTGGGCGGGAGCTTGGGCCAGAGCTTCATGGGGGACGCAGGAAGCACAGAGGGAGGGACACCCCAGTGACCAGGCCTGTGGCTGCAGCTCCGACCCCTGCCTGGCTGTGGGGCTGCCTGTGAGCCCCGCACCGCTGCACCCCCACCGCTCAGCCCTGAGTGTTCTGCACCCCATACCCTCTCCAGACTCAGACGTGTTCAGTTTCAACGCGGATGTCCCCACAGCCCTGCATCTGCGCAGAGACCCCTTGTCTGGCGTGGGGGCGCCAGCACAGAGTGACCATCCATGGCGGGGCGCGGGGACAGCTTATTCCTTAAGTGTCTGAATGAAGCTGAGCCCAAGTGAGGTGTTTCTCCAAGTGGAGGAGCCAGGGCGGTCGGGCTGTGCGGCGGGCGTAAGGCTCTGGGGGTGGGGAGCTGCCCCTGGGCCCCCAAGTGGAAGCCGGCTCTTGCTGCTGGTGGCCGGGTACCCCGCCTGCTGAGCACCCTGGCTGCGGGCTCTGTTGGTGCTGCCCCAAGGCCAGATTCTTGAGTCCCTTCTCTGCTCTGACACCAAGGGCTGCTGGGAGGCCATGACCGCGGGAAAGGTCCCCACGTGTGGGCACGACACCAGCCCCTCTCCTGACCTCCGCTGCACGCCTGCTCGTCTGCCGGGAGCCCCCGACTCCTGCATAATCCCCCAGCTGTGGTCACGGGGGCTGTGCCGGAGCCCCCCGACTCCTGTGCAATCCCCCAGCTGTGGTCGTGGGTCCAGGGACACGAATCTGCCCACAGGAGGCAGCCAAAGAGGGTACAGCTGGGTGTCGTCCATGGCCAGGTGTCGACCGATGGGATCTGGGTGCTGGGGACGGGGTCTTGGGGGTGGAGCTCCGAATGGGCCGGCCCTCCGGGGGGTGGGGTGGAGGTGGGAAGGGCCCCTCTCAGCTGGCCTGTCCTTCCTCTGAACTGTGGGCCCTCCTGCTGCCGAGGCCCCTCCCCCACCAGCACCCCATGCTCCCCAGCCTAGCAGTCTCGGGGTCCTCCCAGGCAGGCGTCTGGCTGCCCCATCTCAGCGGCCTGGGGGGACCACAGTGCCCTGTGGCCCCCTGCATCAGGGCCACCCCATCTGCCAGCACCCCCAGATCTTCCCGCATCTCAGCATCCACCCTCCTCAGGGCCCGGGGCTAGCCAGCAAGTAACCCCAAGACCCGTGCCAGTGGCTCATGGGGGGCCCAGCCTCGCCCTGGTAGCAGAGCCCGTCCCACCCCCAGCGCCAGCTCTCTGCAGGCAGCTCAGAGGGCCTTGGGGAGCCCTGGGGGGCCACCGGCCCAACCCGCAGGACCTCGGCAGGCATGGGGGAGCCGTTTCTCGCTCCCAGACCAGGACAGGGCAGCAAGGGTGGCGCCCGCTGCCCTGAGGTGGGGCTCAGCCACAGCGGGGCGGGGGGCTCTCTGGCCGGCGGCTGGCCCCCCTCCAAGGCGGTGCGGTCTCAGGGACGAGATGCTCCGCGCACCAGGCTCTTCGGCTCGTACCGGCAGAGTGGCGGTGGGGGGCGGGTAGCAGGCGGCCTCCAGCAGGCCTGTGCGCGCAGGGGCAAGGCGGGCGGCCGGCCTCTGGACACGCGCTCGGCCTGGGCAGCTCCGCTAGGGCGGGAGGGCTCGGGCAGCCCGGGGCAGGAGCGTCGCCTCCTCCGGCCCTTTCCTGCCTGGATTGTTGGGCTCCTTCCAGGGCTGAGCACGCAGCCCCTCAGAGCCCGTCCACTGCCGGTGTGGACCCAGACGGCCTCCCTGGCTCTGCTTTCTCGGGTGCTGGCCGCTCCGCCCTGCTCCGTGCCCCTCCGCAGCGCCCGCCTGCCCACACGGGTCTGGGGGCCCAGAACAAGGGACCGTGCTGTCCCCCACGGTGGCTGCTCCACCCACAGCTCCTTCCATGGTGTGGGGGCGGGCGTGGGGCTGTGGTTGCGCACTCACTTGGCGCTCTCAGCCCTTGGAAGCAGGGAACTGGCTCTGCAGGGGGACCCTCAGGAGGGGCCCCCACTCGGTGAGCCGCACCCTTGCCCTGGGCGGCGCTGGGGTCCCCTGTGGTCACAAACACACCCTGGGCCGGGACATGGGGCCTGGGGGCGGTCCTGGGGAGCAGCCTCACCCCCTGCCTCAGGGTGCAGGCTCAGGCACCCCCATAGCACCAGCACCCAGAGGGGCCTGTGGGCACCCTGCACCACGCCCCCGCCCCACCCCCACCCCGGAGGGGCCAGGCTGGCGGAGCAGGGGGGCAGGAGCAGCGAGATGTCAGAGCACAGCGGATGAAAGTGCAGCCCGGGGGCTGCTGTGGGCACCCCAGACGCCTTCGCAGGAGCCGCTCTGCGCCACTGTGGGCCGCAGGGCTGGAGGCCGGGGCTGCGATCTCACCCTGATGCTGGCGGGGTCCCCCAGGGGCTGAGAGAGGCTGAGGCCCCCGAAGCGGCGCCTGCAGGGCCTCCAGCTCACATCTCTGTCCTTCCTCTTCCCGCCCCCAGGACAGCCCTCGAGGCAGTGCTATCTTCTCCTGCCTATGGGTGCCGGGGTGGGGGGCCAGGCTGGCCGCATTCAGGCACAGAGACGGGTGAGTGCGTGTGGGACCGCGGTGCAGGGCTCTGCGTGTGTGCTTGCACACCAGCGTGTGTGTAAGGGCGTGCGTGTGCTTGGGAGCGTCTCCAGACACACGACCGTGCGAACAGAAGAGGGGAATTGGGGGTACATCAACGCCCAGGCCGTGCTCTGTACCCGCGTTTGTTCTGGCTTATTTAACGGACATGCGTGTCGCCCATGCAGGCCAAGCGGCCCAGCCGACTCACCTCATTCGGTCCCCCACAGTCCCCTGGTGCCTGTGCGGGGCCTTGGGATGGCGTGCATGGAGGCAGCGGCACCCCAAAATCGCACGCTGACGAGGCCAGGACTCAGCACCCAGGCCAGTCCTGTCTGCGCCCTTAGGCACCAGCGGGTGTTTAGCTGTCCTGACCCCACATCCCACTCGCTGAAGCCCCTGCTGCGCCCCCCGTGGCAGCGACCTCACGCCTGCACCCTGACAGGCATGAGGGGCCTTTGCGTCCACCTCCCTGCTGGGTCCTGGGCCTGGCCCGATCCCCGGCTGGCAGCCCGGCCAGGGCGGCTCTGGCCGGCTGCAGGCTCGGCGGTGCTGTCCACGGCCCCCGGGCTGTCCAGAAAGCAAGGGTGACCAGGAGGTTTGCTCAAACGGGGGTTCCAGCACCTGTGGGTGACGTGTGGACGCGGCATTCGGGCCCAGCCCCGGGAAGACAGCTGGGCAGCACTGTGAGGGGCGGGAGGGCGGGGAAAGGCCTGCTTTGGCACCCCATCTCTCCCCAGGCTCCCCTGCTCTCCCAGCCCAGCCCCCACGTCTCCCTGCTGCAACCAGCCCCCCTCAAGGTCCTCGCCCTCAGGACAGATGCTCTGGATCTGCTAGGGGTCCTCGGAGTAGAAGAATGTTCATCCACAGGAATGCGTCTCCAGTGGTGGAAATTCCACACCTGTGCACCGGGATAGAAATTAGTTGGGGTGGGAAAGGATGTCCCCATTTCCCTACACACCCCTGGAAGGCTGGAGCCAAGCTGGGCAGGACCCTGACCTGCCTCGGTGGACTCAGCCCCACCCCCGGCGCCTGGGGCCAAGGCGGGGCCAGAGTCCTGGGGCGCAGGGGCCACCTGGAAAGCCCAGGATCTGCACGCTGCATCAGGTTGGCTTGGGCTTGGGGCGGTGCGCGTGCATGTGGGTGGGTCCGTCTTGGAGGACTGCCTGGCTGCGGCCGAATCCCACAGGCCAGTGCTCCTGGAAACGGCCTTCCGGAGCGAGCAGGGTGCGTGGGTGAGGGGAGGGCTCCCCAGCGTTGAGACTCGCTCTGCTCCGCTGCGCTCAGATCTCAGGCCTGGCTGCGGAGTGTGACCTGGGAGATGAAAGCCCCACTTTCCATCCCTTGCCCGCACCCCACCTGTCTCCTCCAGCCAGGGGCCGCAGAGAAGGGCTTCTGTCCTGGGCCGGGCTGCCAGGGCAGTGCCCTGCCGGCTCACGGCCTGCGTCTGTGGTCCTCCGGAGGAGAGACCTGTGACTTGGGAATTTGCAAGCAGGTGCGCCCTCCCTTGGGGCTGAGATGGCATCTCCCCAGGCCCACACTGGAGCTGGGGCCACCGGTTGAGCTCCCTGTCCAGAAGGGCGCTCCCAGGGAGAGAGAACCTCCCCCCGCACCCTCTCCCCGGTGGTGGGGGCTGCACTGCGCAGGGCCCCAGGCCTCTCTGCTCGCCATCCTGGGGGTGACCACACACCATTGTGGTCTCAGAGCCTGGGCCGGAACCCAGCGCGCGCCTGCGGGCCTGGCTCCTCCGGTGACTCTTTCTAGAACCTGGCGCCACCTGCACAGCCCAGCTGTTGGCCCCTGCCCCCGGCTTTGCCCGCACAGCCCTCTGCCGGGACAGGCCTGCGAGGACCCTGCCTGGCCGTGGGGCCACAGGGACCACGGTCAGTCATGGACGTCTCGGGGGTCCACCTCGGCCATGGAGACCGCAGAGACCCTCCAGCCACCCCCTTGTCCCTGCCGCGAGGCTGGACTGCCCGATGGTCTGGAGTCTGAGATGCACAGCCCTCCCTGCCCTGCAGCCTCGGCCTGCCCGCTGCCCGCTCCTGTGCTCGCAGGGACAGGCCCCAGGGCTGAGAGACCCCTGCTCGGCGGTGAGCTGGCGTGGGCCCACCCTGCCCTCCCCACAGCTGAGACCCTCTGGCGCCCGCCCCGTGGGCCGTGAGTGCCCCACAAGCACTGCATGTGGGGTGTCAAACAGCAGGTAAAGGGGTGATGCACACTCTTGAATCTGACCGTCAAAAACTGACCGCAGAGGGCCTCCCTGGTGGCGCAGTGGGTTAAGCAACGCACTGTGAGGCAGACCGAGCTGCTGCAGCACGAGTTCAATCCCCGACCAGGGAGGGACCCACATGGCGCAGCAGACCTCTCCTGCCTCCCCCTTGCTCCCCTCAGCAGTGTGTTTCAGTCCATCTGCCTGTTCTGCTCCCTGCTTTGTCTCTGGGGGATCCTCTCACCTCCCTGGACTCTGGCCTGTACCCCAGTGCTTGTGTGCATAAATGAATAAATCTTTAAAAAAAAAAACAACACAAAAACCAACCACAGAACCCAGGTGCTGAGGGGTGAGGGCCGGGGGAGGGGAGAGGATAAAATGGGGACACAGGGCACCCACACACAGCTGTCTGCACACCCCCAAATCCTCAAGCTCCAAATAAGGCCTCAGAGCCCCAAGCAGGCAGAGCCGCCCCCCAGGGGACTCAGCAAGCCGGGGAGGGGTTTCACAGCAATTGCACTTAAGAAGAGCCACTGTCCCAGCAAGCGCGGGTGAGCAGACACCGCTGCCCTCAGCTCTCGTGGCAGCGCTGCGCGGGCGAGACATGGCCGGGCCTGCTGTCCAGCTGATGGCGTCGGACTGCACCCTGCTGCAGGGGCAGCGCGGACCAGCCGGGACATCTGGGGGGCTGGGAGACTCGGCCACCACCACACAGGAAACGGGCTGTCGGGTCTAGAGAGAAATCCGCCCGTAGGGAGGAGCCGCGCGTGCATGAGGCACTGCCCCGGCTGGCAGACCACAGCACCCCTGGCTGATGCGTCTGCTCAACGCGTGCCCGGTCCAGCTCTGGACGGCTGAGTGCCAGGGCGGGAGCTGTGGGAGCCTCCGAGAAAACTAGCTGCACCCCGAACCCCGTTCCACTCTCAGCTCCCAGTTGCCCCAGTTCTGGCCGCCCCAGGCTGACCCGCAGCTGGCGCCTGGGCCTCAGCCCCCAGGCAGGGCCTGCCGGGCCGGCTCCGGTCTGCTCTCGGCCCTACCTGCGCGGCCACAGCCACCCGGGAGGCTCCTCCTTCCTGAGACGGAAAATTAATTAAGTTTAAGGCTGCAGGTGAAATAAAACAAATTAGGTCTCTGCTCCAGCGGCAGAGCCCTCACCCGCACGAGCCTGCCTGGGCAGCCGCGGCTCACGGTGACCGGGGACTGCAGGAGGATGCGGGAAGACTGGGCCATGGGCCTCGGGAGGGGGTCGCGGGAGCCGTGGGCACATGGAGCACGGAGGATGCGCGAGGCCGGGTCGTTGGCGCCGTGTGCCCTCTGCCATGAGACCCGCTGCGCCCCGGCTGGGAAGGTCGTTAACACCCAGGAAAATGCAAATGGCTTTTCCAGCTTTTTAATTGTCAGAGCAAGGAGAATCACCTCTGAGTGGAGATGAAATGGAAGCAGGTCCCCTCCCGGTGGGGCAGGCAAGCCCCACCCCGCTCTTCTTGGATGTAGACTGGAGAGGTCCCGGGGGGCCGGCTTCTCCACGGGGATCTGGGTGGGGAGGGAGGAAGCGGGGTGCTATTTAAAGCCGTCTTCCCAGATGTGCAGAATAAAGAGCCTTTTTCCGAGAGGGTGGAATTGGGGGCAACACTCAATTAGCCTAGAAAATATCCCCCAGCCTGACCCTGCTGAGGGGAACACTGGGGGATGTGAGTAGGGGGACACCCCCCAACCCTTCCGGTGGGGCGCGAGGGGTGCAGGTGCCCCCAGCTATGCAGCTGCTTAATGACGGTGGGAACCAGAACCCCCTGGGGTACGGGCCCAGCGCCCAGTCACTCACCCCTGCCCGGAGGGGGCTGGGCCTGGCGGCCCATGGAGCTGATGTGGACGGGCAGGAGGGGCTGTGAAGAAGTGTTTGGGTTTGAAGGTGGGGTGCACCGCCGTCGCTTCTGTTCCTGTGGGCGCCCGCCTGCCCATCACACGGGGCTGCTGGAGCCGGCCAGACGCACTGCTGGGACTCGGGGCTCGTGAGAGGCACGTGCACCCCGGCCCTGTGGCGCCCCGGCCCTGTGGCCGTGCAGAAGGTGTGCCGGCCGGGCCTGCGGGGCAGGCGCCCCCTGTCAAGCCCTCTCGGCTGGAGCAGACGTGTGGCCGGCTGGCCAAGGCACAGTCCCGCCTCCGACCGGGGCAGAGGGGGCCAACTCGGCCTCAGTCCGTCCCCCTGGCTGGTCCCAGCACCCCCCTTCTGTGGAACGGCAGAGTCAGGTCTGGTTCTGATGGGTCAGCTCTGGGAAGGGTCCGGGCTGACTGTCCTCCTACCAGCCAGCCTGACCAGCCTGGGAAGGAAGGAACTGCCCGCGCTCCGGGGGAGCCCCCACCCCCAAGTCCACGTCCATCTTCCTAAGCGAGCCAAGAGGGGCTGCAGGCCGGGCCCTGCACGTCTGACCCAGGCTTTCACTCTGGGTTTTAGGGTTTGGCCTGACGCCCACCGTCAAAACGAACAGAACAGGACAACCCGGCCGGTCCGCTCGGAGCCTGCTTGGCGCCCTTTGGAGAAAGGCAGAGTCTGCTGGCCACGCTGCTCCCGCACCCCAAGGTGAGGACCCACCCCCGGGCTGGCTCTGCTGGCTGTGCGGTGACTCCCGGCCCCAGGAGGTGCGGCCCCCGGCGGGGGTGCTCGGGCCTCCAGGGGTCATGTCCTCACCTGCTGCGCCCTGGGGCCGGCCCGCCGTGGGCCTCTGCACGGCCTGCACCTGCTCCTGGGGCGGGCCAGGCCTTTCGTGGCGGCAGCAGGGGCTTGGGCTCACCTCCTCCCCGGCCTGGGGTGCTCGGGGGCTGGGCGCAGGAGCGTGGAGCACCCTCTGTGTCACCGCGCCAGGGGTGCTCTGCCCGACGGAGGCAGGGACGTCTGAAAGAACGTGGCTGTGCCGGGGGCCCGACTGCAGACCCCGGGGCCTCCTACCGCAGCAGCTCGGTGACGAGGAAGTGTCCAGGCCTGGCGTGCGGGCTGGGCTGGCAGAGCTGGACCCCGAGTTCCTGTGCCCCTCTTGGCTCTGACCAGACAGAGCTCAAGCCCCACTGAGGGGGAATGACTAGGGAGACCGCAGCCCTGATTTGCCACCTGCGGTCTTAGTGTACTGAGAACCCCGCCACCTGCAGGCCTTGGGCAGGGAAGCCTCCTCTGCCCCACAGGGGGCCTTGGGAGGGGCGTCCTGGAGGGGGTGGGATCCCCAGGTCCGGCCAGCAGCCCTGCCACTTGCCAGCCCAGAAAGCACCTGGACCCCACGGCGCAGCTGCTCTTGGAGACCAAAGGGCTCCCTTCGCTGGAAGGTTCTGGAACAATGCAGGGACACAGCCTCGCTCAGCAGGTGCCACCTGGCGCTGCTGTCACATGCCCAAGGCTGGAAAGTGGGCTCTGCCTTTGGTGACATGCTCAGATGCCCACACTCCAGCGACTGACCATACTGGCATCCTTGGGGATGGTCTTCTCCAGAGGCCCCTGAGAGGGGCACTAACTCCATCTGGCCTAGGGGTTCATGAGACGGGGGCGAGCAGAGCTGAGCGGGGTGCAAGCCGGGAGACCCGGCAGTGGGCCAGGGCCTTGAAAGGGAAGGGAATCTCATTACCCAGTCTTGAAGCACACCTGGGGCCAGAGCACTGGTAAGACCACCGGCCTCTGGGGCCTGCTTCACCGCAGAAGAACATGTATCCACCCACCCAGCCAGCCATCAGCCAGCCATCCATCCATCTACCCATCATCTATCCATTCACACATGCATGCATCCATCCACCCACCCACCCACTCACCCACTCACCCACTCACCCACCCATCCATCCATCCATCATCCATCCATCCATCCTCCACCATCCATCCATCATCCATCCATCCTCCATCCATCCATCCATCCATCCATCCTCCACCATCCATTCATCCATCCTCCCTCCCTCCATCCTCCATCCATCATCCTTCCATCCATTCTCCATCCATCCATCATCCATCCATCCTTCCATCCATCCTCCATCCATCCATCCATCATCCATCCATCCTTCCATCCATCCTCCATCCATCATCCACCATCCATCATCCATCCATCCATCCTTCCATCCATCCTCCATCCATCATCCACCATCCATCATCCATCCATCCATCATCCATCCATCCTTCCATCCATCCTCCATCCATCCTCCATCCATCCATCCATCATCCATCCATCCTTCCATCCATCCTCCATCCATCATCCACCATCCATCATCCATCCATCCATCATCCATCCATCCTTCCATCCATCCTCCATCCATCCTCCATCCATCCATCCTCCATCCATCCATCCATCCATCCACCATCACTCACTGTATAGTGCAGTGGTCCTCACATCAAGGTCTGCAGTCCCTGGGGTATCACAAGACCCTGTCAGAGGTGCCAGGCTGAGTCCCCGTGTGCCATGAGCCAGTGATGTGCGGGAGCACAGAAGAGCTGGCTGAGGCCGCTGGCGAGGGGGGTGTTGTGGCCACAGCCGTGCTCACAATCTGTACAAAAATCATGGCCAACTCCACACGACAAGGCCCTCGGGGAGCCCGATGAGTCTTAGCTCAGGTCACGCCCCGTTTCCTGTTGTGGGTGCCGCTCACGAGGTTGTAGCTGCAAGCAGACAGGCCCCACGCCCACCCGGAGCCCCCGGCCCCTTTGCACATGGTCCGTTTCTCCTGAAGACGCCTGTGGCAGACGTGGGGCCACGGGACAGGCTTTGATCGTCCCCAAGCTGTCACGTCAAGGTAGCGGGCAGCTGCCACCATTGGGTGTCCGAGTTTTCAAGTGGAAAGGAAAATTCTCGAAAACCTGCTTCAGCGCTGTCAGCCTGGTCTGACCACAGGCTCGGCCGGGCCAGCAGCGTGGCTGCACGGGCACTCAGTGGCAGGGTGACCTGGGCGTGCAGGACGGGCACGGCCAGCTCCAAAAGTGGCCCAGGACGCCCGTACCACAGGGCCCGGCCAGCCGGCCGCGAGGCCTCAGGGGCCTCTGCAGGTGTCTGTCCTTCCTCCCTCGCCGAAGCAGGCAGGGGCAGCTGGGCTTCTGCAGTCTGGAGCCAGAGCCGGGGCGCATGGGGCAGTGGTGCCACTGCCTTTCTGACTGCTGGGTTTGGGGAGTGCAGTAAACGCTCGCTCAACTGTGCTTTCTTCGTAGCAGTGAAGTGGTTGTTGTTTTTTTTAAGATTTATTTTTTTATTCATATAAGAACTGGGGTACAGGCCAGAAGTACGAGGATCCATGAGACAGAGCAGGGAGCAGAACAGGCAGATGGACTGAAACACACTGCTGAGGGGAGCAGCGGGCACAGCAGGAGAGGTCTGCTGCACCATGTGGGTCCCCGCTCTGGCCGGCAGCAGGGGTCGAACTCGTGCTGCAGTGGCTGCAGTTTGCTTCATAGTGCGTTGCTTAACCCACTGAGCCACTAGGGGAGGGCCCTGAAGTGGGTTTTTATTGTCACTAAAATGAATCAATCAATACGTCAGACACTTCAATTTCAAAGACAGTCAGTGCTCTCAGAAATTCCAGACAAGGGAGCCTCCCTGGTGGCCCAGCAGGTTGGGCGCTGCCCTTGAAGCATCCATGGCCAGGGAGGGACCCCCAGGGCGCAGCAGACCTCTTCTGTCTCCCACTGCTCCCCTCAACAGTGTACTTCAGTGGATCGGCCTGTTCTGCTCCCCGCTCTGTCTCTGGGGAGTCCTCTCACCCCCACACCTCTGGCCTGTACCCCATTTCTTGTATGCATGAATAAAGAAATCCTTTTTTAAAAAAGGAAATTTTAGTCGAAGGTTCTCTGCAGGTGTGTCGCAGGGTCCCAAGGGCAGGCGCCCCAGCGGGCCAGGGCTGGGGTGAGGCCCCATGAGGAGACGGCCTGGAACAGCTGGGGACGCTGGACGGTCAGGCCAGGGCAGCCCAGGAGGGTGGACCCTCCAGGGAGGCCCCTGCTGGGCCTGTGCGTGAGACCCCCTGGCAGTCCTGGGACCACTGCTGCAGGCCAGCTTAGGAGCCGAGACCCACAGGCTGAGGGCTGACCTGGGGGGGCAAAGATGTGCGCAGGACAGACAGGTGCTGTGGGCGGGAGGGGCACAGGTGTGGAGGAGTGCAGGCCACCCTCGGCCCCCCTCAGCCCATCCTCTAGGGGCTGGGCGGGCTGCTGAATGGGAGGCTGGGCAGGAGAGGGCTGGGGCAGGGGCAGGGCCAGGAGCCACTGGGACCCTTGCCTCGCAAAGGCCCCAGGCCGCAGGGGTAGGTGCTGGTGGGGGCTGGAGCCGGGTGCCCTGGCCCTGCAGTGAGAAGCCACAGCGGGGGCAGGGCAGAGGACTACTGGGGAGGGAGCGAGCTTTGGGGAGTCCCCACAACTCAGTCCCCTCTCAGGCCCCCGGGGTTTCCTGGGAGGCTGGGGGAGGGGAGCTGGGCTGGAAGGCCTGTTCCCTGCCCTGGTGGGTGGAGGGGTGCAGGCGAGACAGGCTGCCCTGGGGGGTGGCCCCATCGCCAGGGGACAATCTGGAGAGGGCTGGACCTCCGCAGGCCCCTGTCCCCTGCGCCGCCCTCCTCCTCTTCTGACGACTTCCAGGGAGGCATTCCCAGGGGCCTGGCACGGATGCCCTCCCCAGACCTGGTTTTAAAAAGCCGCTTCCACCCCCTGCTCCAGTCACTTCCTCTCTGTGTGGCTGAGGATGAGAGGGGTCAGCGAGCCTTAATCCCTCCTGACCCCTGACCTCTCCCCTTCCCTTTGAGCCACTCCCCTCCCCCACAGGACCCTCCTCCCCTCCCCGTTCTCTCAGAGAGCAGGGTCTCATTTAAAATGTGCAGCGGGAAGGCTTGGGGGCCTGGTTGTGGGGGACCCTCGCAGGGGGGGGCACGTGCCGTGCGTGGTGTGTGTGTGGGGTGCTGAGGGCCACTTCGCTGGCAAGTCCCTCTCTGAGACCCGTGCCTCCAGCACGCTCTGCTTCTGCCTCCCCCTGCCCCAGCCACAGGGGAGCAGTCAAGGAAGGCAGGGCAGGTATTTAATGGAAATGGGGGTGCTTAGGGAGCCTGGGGCCAGACTGTAGAGGCCGGTTTGGCCAGGCGGTGTTTGTGGGGTGCAGAGGGCCCGGGGACAGGAAGCGCAGGGTTGCTTTGGGGGTTGGGTGGATGGGGGCAGAGGAGCAGCTCGGGCCCTGCCACCCCAGCGCCACCCTTCCCCGGCTTTGAAGTGGCTGCCTGGGCTGGGCCCCTTTCGTGTACCATCGGAGCAGCTCGGAAGGCGAGGAGTCCGCCCCCCACCCCTTTGTCGCTAAGCGCCCTTTGCAGCGGCTCGTTGGACCGCGTCGGTGGGGGAGCGCGGCCCTCTGATCGGCGAGCTGAGCTGCCAAGGGCTCAGCGGTTCATTCACAAATCCTCCGAGCCCACCGGCCCTCCCTGCGCCCCAGCTGGCCGTGCTCCCGGGGAGCTGGACGCCAGGGAGGGGCCAGCTCCTCCTGCGGTCGCATCTGGGAATTGGGGGAGCTGGGAGGGCAGGCTGTCCTGAGGGAAAGTTGCAGCCTCCACCCCTGCACTGGCAGCAAGGGGTCTCCACCTAGGTGCTGCTCGGCAGGACCAAGTGCTGGAGCAGAGCGAGCAGAGCAGACCCGCTCCTCCCAGCCAGGTCGCAGTCACAGCGCCTCCTCCCTCCCTCTCCAGGCTTGGAGGGGCCCCACAAGTCACCAGAAGCACCCCTGACCACGCTTGCCCCGGGCTTCTCACATATCGGTTGCCCAGGGGAAGGGACACAGGGGACCGGTTTCCTGCATCCTCAGAAGAAAACTGCTGGGGGCCCCTTGGAAGCTCGGGGAGGGATCCCCGCACCCTGTCCGTTGCAGGGTGAGGTGGGCAGGGGAGCCCCAGTGGCACTCTGGCAGAGGCTGCTAATTCTGGAAGCCAGAGGCCGGTCAGCGGGGCCACCCACTCCCATGCCTGCGGCTCCGGCCCTGCGCTGTGCACTCCGGGAGTTTCTGCGCCACGGAGGAGTCAGCCTCGGGCTGTCCCTGGGCCTGGACTGGGAACCACCCGCCCCTGTTCCTCGAGGTGCACAGAGCCCGGGCAGGGTGGGTCCGGCTGGCTCCATCTGGCCCTGGGCTGAGCAGGGCGCACCACCCCGCCGGCCCACCCCGCCTGAGGCCACCAAGGCCTTCGGATTCCCCAGAGGGCTCTCCTGGCGCCCTGGCTCGGAGGGCATTGCCGCAGCCTCAATTTTGTTTTCCCCGAGTTGTCGTTCCCCTGCGAAGAGGGGTCTCCTTCCAGCAGAAAGGCTGCAGCCTGCGCCTGGCCAGTCTCGCCTATTTGGGGGATCTTCTCGACTTGAAATCCATTCCAGCTGACAATTGTGGAAAGTTCCCCCAGCCCCCCAGCAAGGTATCTGGGCGGGAGACTGGGCTTCGCGGGCCACTTCAGGGCTGAGTTTGTGGCTCTGCGAACCCGCAGCTACAGCGGAAGCCCCAGCCTGTCGCCGCTGCCGCCGAGGGTCTGTTTGTTTGGGGGAACGGTGTTTAGCCTCCCAGCACATCTGCTGGGCTCCCAGTCCCAGGATACCTGAGGCCCCTGCGCCTAGGCGACATCTGTAACCCCGAGGTGGCCGGCTGCCGGCTGAAAGCTGGAGAAAGCGGTTAATTAGGGCAGCTCCCGGCACTTCCTGCTGCCGAGAGGAGGTGTAAATCCCCAGGAATTTAAGGGCATTAGCGTAGGTGTGGGAAATCCTGCCTCGGATCCCACTTCTCTCCCGGCCTGCTGCTCGCCCAGCGGGCATGTTCCTGCACCCCAACGTCCTCAGGAGGCACTGACTGACACGGCACACGCAGCCCCCGAAACCCACTGCACAACCAGTGCACAGCCGAACAGGCTGTCTGCGGGTTGCGTGTGCGTGTGTGTGCATGCGTGTGTGCAGGGGAGGGGAGAGTGTTCGGGAAAGAGGAAGAGGCACTTCTGTGATGTGCCTTAACCTTAGAGTGGCTTCGATGGGCTTTCCCGTAGAGCGGAGCTGGGAAGCGGAAGCAGGTAGGCCTGGGGTGGGGGCAGAGAAGCGCCCCACCAGCCCCAGGGGAGCAGACCCCACAGCTGGCGTGGGCTAGGAGTAACCCCCACCCAGGGCCAGCCCAGGGCTCCCCAGGAAGCTTCCCGCTAGCTTTGCACTGGGGTCACCAACCCCCACCCCACATCCTACCTGGTGTGGAAGTGACCGGTGCACACCGGACCCCTGGCCTGCTGCACGCACAGGACGTCCACCCCCCGGATGGCCGTGCTGAAGAAAGGACCACCTTGGCTGGGGCCACTGGAGATGATCAGCCGCTTCATCAAGGGCAGCTAGTTTAATGTGACGCACAATCTGGTCTCACCGTTTTGTACCAAACTACATAGATTAGTACATTTCTGCTGATAAAGGAAAAAGGAAGCCGGTTTGGGGCTAACTCACACCTACGTTACAGCGGAGACCTCCTCTCCCAGCGGCCCCTCTCCCGGCTCCCACGATCCTTGCAGAGGGCTGAGGCCTTTGTCCTGACAGAAGCCGGGCCCACTAGCTTGGTGGGCATCTTGGAGGCAGGTGGGGTCATCAACCTGGCCTTGCCTAAAACTTGGAACTCTCTAACGACCGAATATTTCCAAGAAAGAATAAAGTGAAGCGTCAGCCGGCATCTGTGACCTTGGGACAGAGGGGATGGTGGGGCCTGGGCCTGCCCCCCAGAGGCCCAGAGAGAGGGGGGGGGCAGACCAGGCCTCCCCCCGCCCCCTTGCTGGAGCGGTAGCCTGGGGGAGGCCAACCTTCTTCTTTTACACGTTTCTGCTTCTTGTTTTGGGGTGCTTAGCTTGAGTCTTGGGTGCTGCCCTTCAAATTTCTTCTCCAAAGGAGTTTTACCTTTTTGCCTGAAGATGTCTGGGGTTTGTCTGTGTCTTCTGGGCGGCCGTGTCTCCTCCATAGTGAAGCCAGGCACAGAACTGTGGGACTCCCACCCCACCCCGCACAGGCTGGCGGGGGGGGGGGTGGTGGTGGTGGTGGTGGTGGTGGGGGAGACCCTACCACCAGTGGAATCGGCTACCTCCAGAGAGCTCCAGATGGCGCTGGGATTAAGGATAGCAGTGAACTGGTGAGAGCGGGGACGGGCTCCCCAAAGAAGGTAAGGTCATCTAAGGCAAGTCTCTCCCCCTGGAGAGGCCTGGGAGGAGCCGCAAGCCCCAGGCAGAGAAGCGAGTGTGGGTGCAGCTAGCGCCTCCAGTCCCCCTTGTTTCCAGGGTCCAGGTGGGGACTGCTCCTCTCCGGCCCAGCTCGGAGCCCGCTGCCCTTGCACACCCCTGCAGCTCCTGCAGCCTGGTATGAGGGGAGGCACCAGCGCTGGGCCCTCCTGGGCCTCATGGGACACCTCACCCACTTCACGCAGCACCCCATGTGGGGATTGGCTCAGCCTGGGCCCAGACTGGCAGGGTCCCGCCCCACCCCAGCTCCAGCTCGCCAGGCTTCCAGACCAGGTGCGCTGGGAGCTGGGACCTCCGCAGGCCTGGGGCTGGGAGAGGGGCAGGAAGGAGCGGGGTGTGTCCCGTGTCACCCAGTCCCACGGCCCCACAGCTGTTTGATGCCTTCCTCCCGGGGATTCTCAGAGGTGGGCTCTGCCCCAACCCCAGCACCCTGCCCCGGCCCCCAAGGAGGCAGGTGGGTGCAGACCAGGGGTCTCTGGGTGCTGAGAACACCTCCCTGCCCGGCAGCCCTGCCCCCACACATCCTTTTAGCCTCTCTGCTACAGGGTCAGCTTGGCACACCCAGAGCCATTGCTCATCGCTTTTCCCCACGGGACCCCAGTCCCCTGGCTGGGCTGGATTCAGATTTGGCCTGGGTGCCAGCCTGCAGGCATTGATTTTATTGGGGTGGAGAGTCCACCTTGGGTGTCTGCTCACCAAGAGTGGGAGCTGCCAGGGAGAGGCTCCCCTTGCCTGGTTTCCTGCCCAGTGCCCCCTGGGCTGGGAAGCCCATCTGCCTAGAGGTCACCCTCCGCCTGCCTCCTTTAAGAACAAGGGGAGGCTGGATCCAAAGCCTGGCTCCCCACTCCCCAGTGAGCGCAAGGCCAGCATGGACGCTGGAACCCGCAGGGCCTGGCCAGCTCCTCTTTGTGCGCCTGCGGGGCCAGGAGTCGGAGGCCTGTTCTCCGGAAGCGGGTGGTCCCCCGGCTTGCTCTTCCTGGGGATGGAGCAGCGCTCTGCTCCCCCACCCCATCTCCGCGGGGGGAAGGAGCTGTGTCCGGTGCGCGCTGGCGGGTTCTGGCGGGTTCTCGCGGAGGTGCGCCTGGGGCCGGTCTAAAGCCGAGTGAGGAGCCAGGCCGGGGCCTGCCACGGCCAGGCTGGCATCTCGGCGGGCCCTGGGAGAAGCTTGGACCTGCCTCTCCCGCAACCCCAAGCACAGCGCAGGCCGGGGAGGGTGGGGAAGCAGGTCCGGTGCTGTGCTTTGAAGCAGCTCTGCCGCTTCCGTTTGTAACACAGGGTTCCCGCAGGGCCCAGCAAGCAACTTCTGCAGCCTGGGCCGGATTCCCACCTGCCTAGGCTCTCTTCTCTTCCAAAACGGTGTCCTCGGTGGCTGGGCTTGGGGTCTTGGCCTCCTCTCATGATGTCTGTGTCCCCCTTCTCCTTCCCCTCCTCCTCCCACCCCTGCGCCAGGCGTACACCCACAGGGAAGGCCCCTTGGTCCTCCCCCTGCCTGACCAGCCCCTGGCCACAGGGGTCTGGCTGCTGCCCCCCCCCACACTGGGCTGGGGGTGGGAACTGCTCTGAGTCCCCATTGCCCTGAGCCCCCATATCACCAGAGAAAGCAGGCAGGCGAGGCCCCCCATCTTGGGCTCAGTGAACACACCAGAGGCAAAGTGCCCCAAGAAATCTGAAAATTCTTCTCAGGACCCAACTGCTGGCTGTCAGGGGCAAGGGGAGGCCGAGCAGCAGGCCTCGCCTCCACATCCCACAGCAGGCTGGCAGCTCCTGCCCCAGAACCAGGGTCCCCTCCAAGCGCCAGACTGTGTCGGCAGCCTGTTCCCACAGACCCTGCCAGTCCCCACCCCCCGCCCCCCAGGGCAGGCAGACCGCCCCATCTTCTCAGGCCCAGGGAGGAGCCTGGCGGGGGACCTAGCCTACAGGGCCCTCCAGAGGGGCGTGGGGGGGCAGGAAGAGAGGTGTGGGTTGCCCCAGATGAGAAGTGCTTCCCACTACCCAGAGACGCAGGAAGATGCTGAAGCAGCCAGTGCTCCAGAGCCTGTGCCAGCCAGCTCCTGTCCTGCCGCCTTCAGCGGCCAGGTGACCCAGCCCAGCACCCCCTCCCTCCACACCTCAGTCCCTGCCCCCAGGAGCCTCCCCTTGGCAGCAACCTGGGCTGCACCCCGGGGTGCGGGTGCGTGGGTGGTGGCCAGTTCCAGGCTCTGGGAGGGGAAGGGAGGTGGTAGCCCCCCCCCCCCCC
>JAGFMF010012182.1:1048179-1087582 GCA_019455555.1 Galemys pyrenaicus | reverse complement strand
CGGGGCTCCCACACCTCGCTGTCCCCCCCCCCCCGCCCTTTTGTGTCATGCTCTGTGCCCCAGTGGCCCTTTTGGATGTTTCTCAAAGTTCACACATTTCCATAAAAATGCATTTTCGATGATGGACAGGCGTGCAGGGCGGTGCTGGTGGGCTCTGGGCAAGGAGAGCCGCACAGAAGGGACCTGGGGGGCCGGCGGGGGTGCGGAGGGGAAAGCAAGGCAGAAGTTCAAGTGGGACCCCAGCAGCAGCTGGAAGGGAAGTTCAGAAAGGGACAGAAAAAAGAAGGGAGGGGAGAGACATGTTGGAGCCCCCACCCCACTTTTGATGCCTAATTCTTGTTACAAACTGACCCTGCTCCCCGGGGAAACTAGTTTAGAGGGTTCTAAGACAAAGACATTTCAGGATGGTCTGGCTGCCCCTCCCAGGAGCAAAGTGGGGGACGCGGTGAAGGCAGGCGTGGGGCATCACAGCTGGTCTGCGTGTTTCTTCTCCCCGAGGTGTTGAGGTCTGGCCGCGCGCCCCTCTCCGTCCAGAGGGGAAGGCTGCGCAGCAGGCCGGGCCTTCGATCCTCTTTCCCACGCCGAGCGCAGTCCTCTCCCCTCTTCGGACGGACGTGCGTGCTGGCAGCGGCTGGTCCGGCTCTGCGCTCCGCCCGGCCTCCCTGCACACGCACACGCGCACGCACGCACACTTACAACGGTGTCTGCGGGAGCGGTCCTGCGCCAGCCGCGTTTAAGACGGAAGCGGCGGGGCACCCAAGTCGGCTGTGAGTGCGCGGCCGGCTCCTCGGCAAGCAGAGCGGAGCAAGCGTCCCTTTGTATCTGCACAGCTCGTTTAATATTATTTATGCATTTTGTGCAAGGAATTGTGGGATCCTCCCCACGGTAAACAATATGGAAATGTAAGAAACGGCGGTCTCCCGCGCCCCTCTGCACTCACCCCGGGGTGACCGGCGAGGCCGGACTCCCAGCCGGACAGACGCGGGCGGGCGCCGGCGGGGCTCGCGCACCCGGGCCAAGGCGGCCGCTTTAAGGGGGGGAGGGGCGGGGGCGGGGCGCGGCGCTGTCACCCGCGCGGGCCGTCACGTGGGCGCGCGGCGCGGCGGCCATTGGCCCGAGGCACGTGTCCCGGAGCCCGGCCCGCGACGTCACTCGAGGGGGCTCTGTTAAAAATAAGAACACGATCCAGAGTGAAGTGGCTCAGGGCGCAGAGTGGCCTGGATCCCAGCCCGCGGGCCAGCGAGCGGCGCAGACGGCGAGGAGCGGGCGGCCCAGCCCGGCCCGGCCCGGCCCGGCCTCCGCGCTCACCCATGCGCCTCGGGCCGCGGGGCTCGGCGGGGCTCGGCGGGGGCGCGGCCGCACGCCGGTGGGGCGCCCCGGCCCGCAGCGGGGCGGCGGCCGGGCGGAGGCGGCCCCGAGGCCGGCCGAGCGCAGCGCGGGCCCGCGGGCCTCCATGTGCGTGCTGGCGGCGGCGGGCGCGCTGACCGCTCGCGCCCCGCACCCTCGAGGGCCGGCCGGGCGCGCAGGCGGGGGCTGCCCGGCGGCCGCGGCGGGCGACCGGAGCGGGCCCGGGCGGGCGCGAGCGCGGAGCGGCGCTGCCTGCATGCCCGCGGCTCCGGCCCCGGGCGGCCGCGGCGGCAGCGCCAGAGCCCGAGGCAGCCGGCGGCGGAGCGGAGCGCGGATCCCCGGCGGCGCCCCCGGCCCGCGCCGGCCCGTAGCGGCCGTCTAGCCGCGCGCGGCGCGGACGAGGACCCACTCCCGCTCGGCCGGCGCCGGGGCGCGGGGCGCCTCTGGTGCTTCCCGACTCGGCTCGTCGATCGAACGTGGCTCCGCTCCGAGCGCGGCCGAAGACTCGCAGGACCCCAGCCCTGGCGGCGGGCGCCGCGCGCGGCCTCGGGAGGAGCGGCGGGGTAGGGACGCGGGCCGGCCGCGGGGGTCTCGGCGCGCGCCTCGGGCTGGCCGAGGGCTGATCGGAGCGTCCGCGGAGGGCCCCTTGGCCTCGTCGCGACAGCATGGAGGAGAGCGACCCCCAGCCCGGCGAGGCGGCGGCGGCGGCGGCGGAGGGGCAGCAGCAGCCGGAATCCAGCCCCGGCGGCGGCCCGGGCGACGCGGACACTGGCCGCCGGCGGGCGCTGATGCTGCCCGCGGTCCTGCAGGCGCCCGGTAACCACCAGCTCCCGCACCGCATCACCAACTTCTTCATCGACAACATCCTGCGGCCGGAGTTCGGCCGGAGGAAGGACGCGGGGACGTGCTGTGCCGGCGCGGGAGGAGCGAGGAGCGGCGGCGAAGGCGGCGCGGGCGGCGCGGAGGGAGGCGGCAGCGCCGGCGGCGCGGAGCAGCTCCTGGGGACCGGCCGGGAGCCTCGGCCGAGCGCGCCGTGCGCGCCGGGTGCGGGCGGGCCGCTGCCCGCCGGCGGCGGTGACTCTCCCGGGGACGGGGAAGGCGGCTCCAAGGCGCTCTCGCTGCACGGCGGCTCCAAGAAAGGCGGCGACGCCGGGGGTGCCCTGGACGGGGCGCTCAAGGCCCGCGGCCTGGGCGGCGGCGATCTCTCGGTGAGCTCGGACTCGGACAGCTCGCAGGCCAGCGCCGCCCTGGGCGCTCAGCCCATGCTCTGGCCGGCCTGGGTGTACTGCACGCGCTACTCGGACCGGCCTTCTTCAGGTGAGCGCCCGCGCGCGTCCGCCCGCCGCCTGTGGGAGGCCCTGGGGTGCGGGGTGGGCGGGTGCGGGGGAGGCCGCAGGCGCGGGACTGGGAGACCGCGGCCACCCCGGCCCAGCACACACAAAGACACCGGCGACCTTGTGCTGCGGCGGAGCTGAGCCGGGGCTGTGCCATCCGGAGTGCAGGACGGTCGTGCAGGACGGTCGGTCGGTAGGGGTGCAGGCTCCCCAGGGCCGCAGAGACGGACCTCCTTTCACTCTTGCTTTGGGGGCCTCTTCTCCAGGACCTCAGCCCACCCTTCCCCTGCCAGCCAAGACGTTGGTGGCAGAGCTGGAGCTGAGCGCAGGCCGGGGAGCTGCTCTCAGCCCCTTCTGGGTCCTCTCCTAACTCAGTCCAGGCGCCAGCGACTCACCCCACAGCCAGTTACCCCAGAGGGAGCAGGGGAACGTGGCTGACAGCTCTCACTGCCATGCTAGGCCGGGCTGGGCTGCCAAGAGGGGGTGCTGCAGACCTGGGTCCCCCTTCGCCCTTTGCGGGGTCACTTGCCTGGCCCGGAGCTCAGCGCCCATCTTGCACTCTGCTGGAAGAGGGAGGCCTGCGAGCCCCCACGTTCAAAGCACCTTCTCCCGGGGTTTCCTGGGGCTGCCCCCGTTGAAGGAAGGAAGCCGGAGGCAGGGACACAGAGCAGGGAGCCCGTGGGTGCAGAGCTCCCGGGGTATTTTCACAGATGTGGGGCGTCTAGGGCTCAGTTCCTGCCCTTGTGGACTCATCAGCCACGTCAAATGCAGGTCTATGGCTGGGAACCGCCATTAGGAGCCGACTCCATTTGCCCCTGAGCCGGCAGCAGACCGGACACCCTGGCCCCCAAACCCCGACTGTTTTTGGGTGTCCTTTACTCAGATACCAGCATGACAGCCACCCCCGTCTGCCCTCCTGCAGAAGTATGCCTGTCTCTGCTGAAATCCAAATTTCTCCAGCTAGATTTGAAATTTGCTCCATTGTTCTGCGTCCTCCTTTGTTAATATTTAATTAACATAGCGGCTCACAATGGGGCCAGCCAGGAGCCGGGCGGCTTTGTGCGTGGGGCAGTCTGGCCAGGCCCAGTGCCCGCAGCTCCAGCCTGGCCGCCTGGCCCCTGGCTTCCCAGACAGTAAAACCCCAGGTGAGCGCGGCCTCGGCTCCTTAGGTCTGAGGGGAGCAGCTCGCAGCTTCTCCGCAGTGGTTTGGTCTGTTTCTCGCGGTTCTGAGTGTCTTTGCAGTTTGAAAGAAAAATCAAGAAAGAAGGGAAACTAAAAATTCTGATTTGGAGGAGATTTTCTTCCTGTACGATTGGAGCATGTCTTTCTGGGAACCGGTTTGTTTGCGGTGAACAGGGGCCCATGGCCTGGAGAGTTTGGGGGGCAGGGAGACCCCTGGAGCCGGAGAGGAGAAAGGAATCTGGGCATGGGAGCGGCGGGAGGGAGCAGGAGTCTGTCTGTCCCTGAGGTCCCAGCTCCAGACTTTGGGTCTCCGGAGGCCTCACAGAGCCTTCTCCCTACCTCTTCGTGCCTCCTTGGTACCCCCAGAGCCGAGCCCCCAGAGCCAGCCTGGGCGGTTGCTCGGCTCTTCCGGGTGCCCGAGAAGGTGGCCGAGCGGTGGAGGGAGTGTTTGGGCGCCGCGCGGGAGTGCTCTGGTGCCGTCAGCCTGCGGCTAGCCCGCCCTTCCTCCAAGCTCCTCCAAGTTAGCGCTGGGCTTCCCAGCCCTGAAGAAAGCTCTGGGACTGCTCCCGCTGGTCAGGACCCTTCTCTCTGCTGCCTTCCCCGCTCCGTGTGCCGGCCCTGCGGGGAGGAGGGGGCTGGGGAGGGCCTGGGGCTCTGCTGCCGAGCTGGGCTGGTGCCTCCAGCTTTCCACTGCAGAGAAGTTGGACCCAGTGTGCCCCAAACTTCGTCCTACACCACCCAGATTAGAAGACCCCAGCGAGCAACCCCACTCCCCCTCTGGCCTCCTCTGCCCTCCACAGCCTGGAGGGGCTGAGCCGGAGGACACAAGCCACAGGCGAGGAGGCCTCGCTTCCCTCCACCGGGGCCAGTGTGGAGTCTTCACCCCTCCCCAAGTTGACTGAGACAGGGGCCAGTGCTAGGGGGAGGCTACCTGTGGGTGGACTAGTCAACCCCACCCGGCCAGAGGGGAGGGGCAGGAGCAGGCCCAAAGAGCAGGCCAGTGACTCAAGGCTTCTCCCAGCCCCCAGAGGTGAGTTTCCCACCCTTGCACCTGCAGGCTGATGGGGGAGTCACCCTAGGCCCTTGCAGTTGCAGGACCCCTGCCCCAGCCCCCCAGACCTTGGGCCCGTGGGTATCTCCTGCGGGGCCCTGGTCATGACCCTCTCTCCGGTGTCCAAGGCTGGACACTCATTCTGCGGACACCGCCGGACACAGGATGAGGACAGCTGGGCCAGAAGGCTCCTGGGAGTCCCGGTGTGGCCTCCGCACTCTCCCGCCCTGAGCCCTCTCTGGCTGCCCCTGCCCCCCCTGTGCACCCAGGGCAGCCGCAGCCTGGAGCCCTGCTCACCATGTCCACTCTGTGCCCCTGCCCTGCAGGTCCCAGGTCTCGCAAACCAAAGAAGAAGAACCCCAACAAGGAGGACAAGCGGCCGCGCACAGCCTTCACGGCGGAGCAGCTGCAGCGGCTCAAGGCCGAGTTCCAGACCAACAGGTACCTGACCGAGCAGCGGCGCCAGAGCCTGGCCCAGGAGCTCGGCCTCAACGAGTCCCAGATCAAGATCTGGTTCCAGAACAAGCGCGCCAAGATCAAGAAGGCCACGGGCAGCAAGAACACGCTGGCCGTGCACCTGATGGCGCAGGGCCTGTACAACCACTCGACCACGGCCAAGGAGGGCAAGTCGGACAGCGAGTAGCCGCTGGCCGCGCAGCACCCAGACCAGAAGGGCCGGCGCCCGACCACACCAGCACCCGGAGAGGAGAGAAGCGTGCGCGGGATGCTTCTGCAATATCTGTGTGTACATACTTTACAGGTGGTGTAAAACCCCAAGGATCTGACTGTAAGATATTTTCGAGGTTTTTTGTGTTTCTGAGGTTATGCTAATTTTAAGATTTTTTTTTTTTTTGCAAAGGGGGCTGCTTAGGGCTTCATCTTTTTAAATTCCCTAATCTCCATTATGGGACATCGGACACTTTTTTTTTATTTCAAAAGAAGAAAAAATTTAAAACAACTTGCTGAAGTCCAAAGATTTTTATTGCTGCATTTCACACGACTGTGAACCGAATAAATAGCTCCTACTTGGTCTGTGAGTTCCGCCACTTTGTCTGTGTGGGTTTGGTGAGACAGCCTGGCCAGGGCTGCAGGACCGGGCTGCCGCTGGGGCCTCGGAGAGACCTGCCGGGATGGCCCCCGGGTCTCCCGCCCAGTACCCAGGCCTCTGCGCTCGCTGCCGCCTCTTCCTCCTCCGCTGGCCCAGCCCGGCTGTGCCAGAGCTGGGCACTGTCCACTGCAGCCCAGCTGCCCGTGCCAACCTCCCTGCCACCCTGGCTGCTGCGGTCTGCCAGTGGCCCAAGGCCCTGACCAGCCGGGCAACACTTGTCCTTCCAGGCTGGGACCCAGCCGGTCTCTGGCCACTCCTGCGGGGCTCCTGAGAGCTGCCATTTTCTCCCCCCTTTCCTTCCCTTTTTTTTTTTTAAGTGGCTTCTTCTGCTTAGAGCACATCCTTCCGAGGGAATGTGTGCCTGCGTACACGCCAGCAGAGCTGCCCACAGCTCGGGGCGTGTGGCCACCTGGACGTTGAAAGGAACTCAGAATCCTCCAGGAGGAAGGAGAAAATGTGTAAATAATCATTCCCCATCACTTTTTGTCTTTTGTTTTTTTAAAAAATATATACATTTTATTTTTTGAAGGCGTGGCACAGTGTAAATTAAATATCTTCGCTATATCTCCCCCCAGCACATATATATAAACAAGCACATTCTCTCTATAGGTGCTTGCGTCTTCGTGTAGTGTCTTCACATCGGGGGCCTGCGGAGCCAGGCCGGGCGCCCCGTGGACGGAGGGAGAACCCTCTTTGCCTTAAACCTCTTTATTTCACTGCGATAAGTTTCCCTTTGTACAGCTGAGTGCAAACCTTTTTTAAAAAGGAGACTATAAAAACAAAAGTTGTAATTTAAAATTCTGTGAATAACCATCTGCTGCTTCGGAAACTCGATGAAATGATATGCCTTTTTAGCAGGAAGCCAAGTTTTTTGGTTTTTTAATTTTTTAATTTTTATTTTCAGTTTACGAAACACGTGCATTTTACAGCTCCAGTATCAGATATTTATAATCTTATGAGAAATGAATGTTTCTATTTACAGACGTGGTTATCAAATTGTGAACATTCCCCTGCATTTTCGTGTGTTTAAATCCTTGAAAGTTACCATAAATAAAAAAAAAAAACAACGAAATGCTTTATTGTAAAATACTGGCTGTCCTCGGTGGAATCACTGCGTTTGGAGGGTGTTCTGAGGGAGAAGACCAGGCCTGCCTGGCCTGCCAGGCTGGGGGGAAGCACTCACAGCAGGACAGAGGGATGAGGCCTGGAGGTGGTGGGCGGGCGCATGCAGGGGATGGGGTCTGTTCCCTCAGTCCACAGGCCAGAAGTGTTTAGGCTCTCAACGCCCACTGTGCCCTGTGGCTCGGCTGTATTGCCAAACTTTCTTGACTTCAAAAAATTTCTCTCTCAGTAAAAGAAACTTGTGAAAGGCCCACTTTTGGGTGTTTCGGGTTGCGCCAGCCTTCTCCCCTGCCCCCCCTCCTGCGGGGGGCCTGCCTGCTGGGGGGTCTGCAGACACTGCCTTGAGTGACCTGGCTCTGGAGTCCCCACAACCCGGCAGCGGCAGCGGGCAGCAGCGGGGGGCACCGTAGGGTCATTTCCAAGGGGTGAGACCCCACAGGTCAACCCTAGTGCCTCGCCTGCACTCTCCTCTCTACAGTTCCAAGGGGCCAAGGATTCAAAACCAAACCAAAGCCAGGAGCAGTGTTCATCCCCCGCCAGCCTCTGGCCCTGTCTGATTTCTGAACAGAGACAGCAGAGCTACAGCACACAGGCATGCTCCTTTTCTGGTTTGTTGCAAATCACAAGACCCACAGGAGGCCACATGCACCTGTGCAGTGATGAGCTCCCCATCCCCTGGGGGCATGCAAGTGGGTACCTGTTTTCTAGGAGAGGAGAGATTCTGGTTTTTCTCGGGTTTACTACTTTTTTCTGTTTGCAGTCTACAATCTGAGCTTGTTCCCCGGAGGGCCTCTGCCGGCCGGCCAGCCAGCAGCACTCACCCTGGCTCACTGGAGCCCGAGTGGCAGGGAAGGCGCTTCTCCTTTCCAAGTCCTTCTCCCACCTGGCTGGCTGAGGGCTCCCGTTGGGGACCAGCTTGCAAGCCCTGACAGTGGGATTCCCCAAAGGAGGTCTCCTGAGCTCTGTCCTCGGGGTAATGTGTTTACAGAAGTCCTTGCTCCTTCCAGTCCCCACCCCCACCCCAAGGATCCCGCCCGGTTGGGGTGGTCTCTGTGGGGGCCACTGCCACCCCAGGCCTGCTCAAATGGGGCTTCCGCCAGGGCGCTGAAGGGTGATCCCAGCAGCTCCAAAAGGGTGGGCTGAACGGGGCTGCTCCTCAGACCAAGTCAGAGGCTGCGGGTCACTCAGGGCAAGGGCACAGGTGCAGCGGTGCGGGCGGGCGCTTTGGGACCAGGGGGAGCTGGCCACTGCCTGGTGACACGCTCTGGCTCTGCTTCTTCGTATTTTCCGCTTTTTCTTCGAGGGAAAAGGGCAGACCGCTGGCGGTCCTTGACTGCCGGCCCAGGTAAGCCAAGGCACCCAGGGGAGTCACAAAAGCCCAAATCCGTCTGTGCCAATTGAGCACCAGCCTGAGGCAGCTCGGCCCCTGCCTGGGCTGAAAGGCGTCCTGTCTGCTGTGGGTGTAAAATCTGCTCCTCGGCTTTGGCCGCCGGTTAACCAGCGCGAGCGCGCAGAGGGTCCCGGCTCCGCCGAAATCAGCAGCCTGCCAGGGGGCCGCGCTGCACGGTGACTGGCGACCAGTGACAAAGGGCCACAGCATGCTGGCGAAGGCACAGCCCGGGAGGCAGACACCCCCTCAGCAGAGCCCCGGCTCACCCCACTCCATCGGGCCCGCACTCCACGCCCCGCAGTCCCTGCGCCCCCCTTTTGGGGGACCCCTTTTCTGGGCCCCTCTGGCCCATCTGTCGGCGGTCGGGGCCTTCTTGGGCGTTGGGCACGGCGTGGAGAGGGGCCCTGGGCGGCAGGACAGGCGCTGGAGCCCAGCAGGCCTGGGGAGGGCCGCCCCGCCTGGGCCGCCTGCGTGGACGCGCCCGGAGCGCGCAAGCTGCAGCCAGGCCTGAACCCCTAAGCTGGCGCAGAGAGGCCGCTCCCGCGGTCACTGGCGCAGCCGCAAGCACTTCTTTCCAAGTGCATGCCCGCCGCGAAGACGGCCTCCGAGCCGCGCAAATGCGCTCCCCCTCTTGCAAGGGGACACTGACCAGGACGCTCGGACCTCGCTGGCCTCGGCTGGGGCTCGCCAGGCCAGGCTGCCAGACAAAGCTACCCTGCCGTTTTGTCATTGCCCCCAACTCAGGCGCGGGGGAGGGGCGGCAGCGCTTCAGTAAGCGCCTTTCTCCTTGAAGGTCTTGGGGAGACCGCCTGGGGCACCTCCAGAGCATTGGGGAACAGGTGGGGCCCAGGGCTCGCCTGCCCAGGCCCGGGCTCCGGCAGGCCTGCGTCACAACTCTGGGTGGAGCGCTTTCCCCAGCCCCCAGGTCCCTCCAGTTTCCTGAGAAGGGGACCTGGGGTCCAGGGCATGTACCGCCCCTGAGCGGTCCGCCCCTCCTCCCCCTTGCAGGCCCAAGCCGGCTGGGCCGAGCAGAAACAAAGGGTAGCAGAGATCTGCCTCCCAGGCCGCCTTTCACCCCGGCAGCCTGGAAGGCAGCACAGAGAGGCCCCGTGGCACCCTACCCCGTCTCCCCGGGACCCAGGCGAGAAAGAGCTGGGCGGGGCGCAGGCCGCAGGTTCGCCGCTTGCTCCGGGGAGGGCGGTGTGGGGGCGGCGGGCGGAAGGACCCAGGCGCCGTCCGGCTTCCTCCGAGGGCCAGGCGTGCGTTCGCAGGGCGCAGGGCCGTCTGCGGGAAATCGGGGCGGGCCTGCCTCGGCCCATCTGTCAATGTGAAACTTGGCGGCCGGCTGAGAGCGCGGCCTGCCGAAAGGGCCGCCTGACGCCTTTCAGCCCGCGCGTTCGGGGTTCTCTGCTCCCGCCAAGTCCTTTGTCTGGAAGGGGCTGTCAGCCTTGCCCGGTTGTCCTCCTCCCCCAGCCTCTACCCTCCGCGCTCCCCTTTCTTCCCGGCCTTTTCTTCCCTCTTTGGATGGGTAATCACAGGCTGGGCTGCTGGCCCACGAGGATTTGCTGTCCCCTCGGTGTCTGCTGCCCCTCCCGGCAGTGTCCTGGCTCTTCCCCCCAACTTCACAGGGCCCCTGGGGTCATTTAGGAGCTTGGGGCCCTGCGTCTGAATTCTCCTTGGAGCCCCAAACTCTGTCCAGAGGTGTTTGCCCCACCCTGTCACCAAATGGGGATCTGGAAAGCTGGCATTCTTTGGACTCCCCCTGGCAGGCGATGGCAGAGCCACTGTCCTCCCAAGCGTCCAAGCAGAAGGCCCTGTGGGTCTGAGATGCCAGCCCCCAGTGGCTCCGGGGCTAGCTCAGAGGTGTCCCCCTAAGTCCCTGATGCACCTTCGGATGGAGTCTGCCGAGAAGGCTCCCAGGGCCAGGAGGTGCCCCCACCCCCACCTCGCCAGGACGGGACTGGCTGTGGCTGCAGTTTCCAGTGTTCATGCCGACGTGGGCTTAACATGCTCAGTGGTGGAGAGAGGCTGGGGCTGGGAGTGGGGCCCTGGGAGCGGCTGTGGCCCCCACCAGAGCCCACCATGTCTGGCAGACAGAACGGCTCCCCAACGGGTCTCGCCGGGGTTTTGCCAGAACCGGGGCCCAGGCACCAGAGAGGATGCCGGCAGCAGGACGGCCCCTCTGCAGATGGCCTGGCTGCGGCCTGCAGTGGAGGCCACGTCCTCCTGCTTCTGCGCCACCCAGGCGGCCTCTAGCCTGGGACGGGAGAGAGAGGAAGCGTGGAGAGGCGGTGCCCCTGGCCCCAGCAGCGCGGGCTCCCGGGGATGAGGCCCTCCGCTAGGCCTGGGGACACTGGCCTGCTCCAGCCATGCTTCTGCGTGCTCTCCCTGCAGCTGAGGCCAGCACTGGCCAGCGGCCCCATGACGCTCCTCCTGACCTCCAGACAAGCCGTGTTTCTGCGGGAGCCGGCAGCGGTGCATCCGCTCCAGCTCCTGCCCCAGCTGATGGCGGCAGGGAGGCGGGGGCCACCTCTGAGACAGCCAGGGAGCCGGGCCGGACAGTGAGGCAGGCGAGGGCCCCCTCAGCCCCCCCCCAGGGGGTCCCTGGGCGCCACCCAGCCACCCCAGCCCACAGCCCTTCCTCCCAGAACGAGGGGGCGGCCGAGGTGTGCTGAGCTATTTGTCTAAATAGCGAGGTCTAAGTAGCCCTTTTAAATTAATTGCTGTTCCTATAGCTAAAAGCATAACAGGCTTTGATTACATGCTAAATAGAATGAAACATAATCCTGAGTTAATTATGTGGAGATAATTTTATAATTATATCATCCAATTTAAGAAGCAATGTGTTGTTAACCTCCAATTTTTACAGGAGTGAAGACTCAAAATGAAAGTGGTGTCAGCCTGGACCTCAGAAAGAAGCCCAAGGCCAGCGCCTCCCTGGCCCGAAGCAAGAGTGGGCGCCCTGCGGCCTGCACCACCCGCTACCTGTGCCCACCCGCACCCGGCGAGGAAGGGCCTGCAGAGGCTCAGACAAAGGGCCCTGTCTCAGAGCGTCCGGCGCTGACCTGCCCTCGCACGGAGTGGCCATTCTGTGCGGCTTGTATGTGGAAGTGACGCCACCGCCGGCACAGAACCCCCCGGGCGCCCCTTCCTTGAGACCCTTCACAGGGTGAAAGGAGCAGGGGCCCGGCTGGGGCGGGGTCAGGCCCGTGACCCCCGCAGGCGGCCGGCTTCCGGCTTCCGTCTGAACGCCCGCGCCCTGCGCCAGGCCTGTGCTGTGCGGCAGGACAGTCCCACGCTCCCCGCCTCCCCGCCCCCACCGGGCTCCGGAGGTGCGGCCGGGGAGGAGATGCCGCCGTGTCTGTCTGTCTGTCCGGGGCTGGGGCGCAGGCCTGGTGTGGTGCTGACCTGCCGGGCCTCTTAGGGTGGTGCGGTCATCTGGACACTCGCTTGGGCACTGGTGAGCCCTAGAACCGACTGTGCGAGGACACCGCCTCAGGCGGGGGCTCCCTGCAGACTTGTCCCCTGGTGGGGAGAAAGCGGGGCCCCCTGCCCTGTGGACTCCCCAGCCCCAGCAGACCACCTGCCCTTGAGGTGGAGGCTCCACAGACCAGCACGAGCCACGAGCCGGGCCCACGCCCCGGCCACGGCCTCGAGCCTGGGCTGAGCCTGGGGCCAGCACCGGGCTGCCCGTGGACACCCTTCCACGCAGGAAGCAGCGTCTGGGAGGTGCCTAGGGCCGGGGGCTTGCAGCCCCCTCCACACCTTTTTTTTAAAAAATGCTTCCTAGTCAAACTTGAATATGCAATGAGACGCCAGAGCTTTGTGGCGGAAATATAATTAAACTGGTGAAAGATGTAAAAGATGAAGAATGAGGATGACATCAGACCGATTTCACACTTGGCAGTCGGAGAGCTGGGCCCAAGCCGCGCTCTCGCCACGCAAGGCAGATCAAAGAGCCCTGCCACCACTGAAAAGGCAGGAGGGGACTTAAGTATGCTAATCCCCCGAACAAATATATTTTAATCTTGTTAGAATACAAGTTAATGCTGCAGCTCAGTGGCTGAACTTGGTCAGAGTGTAGAGATCCATTTTTATTTTAGCTATGAGTGAGGCAGAGCCCTGGGTTATTCAGAGGTAGCCAAAATGCATCTCCCAAGCGAACCCCTTTTTGGGCTGCGTCACCCCACTTAGAGCTTCCTCTGCCAGGGGTGGGGAGTTCCGGAGGCGCCCCAGGACTGGACGATCCACCCGTGCATCCCCCACCCCCTTCCTGTAATGGGGCCGATGGCCAGGGAGGCGGCTCATCTGGTAGAGAACAAACAGGGAAACTCGGAAATTAATTACAAGACCCTCCAAAGCAGTCTGCTTCCCTCTAGGCCTGAGGTTTGACAACCAGGCCAATTCCTTCCTAGCAGCCCTCTCACTTTAATTTTTACAATGTCAATTTTCATTACTATTAATTATTTGCTGAGCTCCAAGTGTACATCCGGCTCGGCCTGGCTGGCGGAGCCGGCGGCCCCCCTCTCTGAGTTCTGATCCCCACTACTGTGCCCGGGCACACTGGGCAGGGCGATGTGTGGACACACCCATGATCTGAGGACTCCCCTATCAGCAGAGGAAACTTCATCTGGGTGTGAGAGGAGGGGAGGGGGAGGGAGAAGGAGGGGAGGAGGCGCCAGGAACTGGGGAGCTCCCCTTGGAGGTTCGGGGTTAAACTGCCTGGCATGAGCCCCCTAAAGATTGCTGATGGCAGCCCCCAAAAAGGCAGCTCTGTCTGGCTGCTCCCAGGCTGCGAGGGACCCTCTACTGGGCACAAACTGACTCCCCAGAGCTGCCGGCCGGCCCTGAGGCCTGTGCAGGGGCTGGGCAGTCCCCAGGGGAGGACACTGGCAGGGCCACTGGGGCAGGGAGGGCCGGAAGGCCTTGGGGCCTGGCCTGCAGGCTGGGGGTACACTCCGCTCAGAGGCCCCTCTCTGTCCAGCTGCGCGACTCACGCACTGTCGTTCCGTGACTCCGCCATCCAGAGGGCCGCAGAGGCCCAGGGAAGGGGAGCAAGGAGAGGCTGAGTGGGCAGCAGCCAGCATCCACCAGGGGCCCGGGGGCTCCCTCTCTCCCTCGCTGCCCCCCCAAACCCTAGTCTTCGTCTCATCCCACCAGGCAGGTTTCCTGCCCTGGCGTGAGATACCTCTCTGTGGGGAGGAAGGAGCCTGAGCCTTAGCGAGCACCTCCTGTGGGAGCTCTCCCCGCAGCTGACTGGGGCCTGCCAGAGCAGGGGCGGCCCCAGGAGCCGAGGGTGCAACCTGTTGCTCCCGAGGCCGGAAGTGACGTCAGGAGCTGGCTGCCTGGCTTCCCTGGGCTCCATTTCCGAGCTCTGATGGTCAGCGCCCGGGGTTCCTTGGCTTGTACACCCCCAGATCTCTGCCCTGTGTTCACTTGGCCTCTCTGTGTGTACCCCCGGTCACCCCATCCGCTGGCTGGGGCTCCCCTCCTCCCGGGCCAGTCGTCTCACCTTGGCAACATCGATAAAGACCCTGCTTCCAAATAAGGTCACGCCCACAGTCTCGATGGGTGGACACTGTCCACCCTGCACAGCCAGCCCGGGCACGTCCCCTGGGCTGCCTCCAGCCACCGCCCACAGCCAGTGCCCCAACAGGCGCTGCAACTGCTCATCTGGGAGGACACAGCGGGGCCGGCCTCCAGACGGGGAGGGCCCGGGCTCCCTCTGGGGTGCCCTAGGGGTGACCCGGCCGCTGCACCCGCGGGCCCTGCAGTCGCTGCTTCACCACGCAGGCACCTGCGGCCATGTGCCTGGCGCTCCCGGTGAGTCGGTGGTGCAGAGGACGGGGCAGAGGCCTTCCCACGCCGGGGCTCCTCACCGAGCTGGGGCCCTCGCAGCCCTCAGGTCACCCACGGCCTTCAACCACGTCCTGTTATGACGCTGGAGAGCATGCCATTCCCAGGCAGCGTGTCCTCTCCCGGGCCTCGGAGCCCACGCCCGGGGCGGGCCGGGAGGACTGGGGCAGTGGAGGGCAGCCTGAGGCAGAGGGCGAGGGCTTCCTGTGGAGGGCAGCCTGAGGCAGAGGGCGAGGGCCTCCTGCCCCGAGGGCCCCAGTCCCTGAGTGGCTGGGCAGGGCCCCTCGGGGCGGGCACAGGTGGGAGGAAAATGCACAAACACAAACCGCAGCTTCCTGCTGGGGTCTCCAGGAGCCTGGTGGTGTCTGTGACCGAACTGCTGCCACGGCTCAGCTCCGACCGTCCTGTCAGCCTGGCAGCCAGGCCTTGCGCACCCCCAGTCCCAGGTCCGCCGCGGTGCTGTCCAGCCGGCCAGCAGCAGGGGCACAGGGGCGTGCAGGGCTGCCGGGGTGTGGGCTGCCCACCGGCGGTGCGTGGCCAAGGCTGCCTATGGCTTCTGCTCCAAGCACGAGGTGGGGAGACGGGGTGCCCTGCCCCCAGCCCTAGGCGGGCCTCCGTCCGTACCCCTTCTCACAGCCAGGTGGGGGGTGCTGCCGGGGCAGGGGAGCCTCCAGCTCAGCTGGACCCTGGCGTGTCCTGGCTGCCCATACCTCCGGCCACAGTGGGGCCAATTCTACCCCGCCCAAGCGATCTGAAACTTTCAAAAAAAGATTGTTTATTTATGCACACAAGAACTGGGGTGCAGACCGGAGAGGGGGAGCGAGAGGACTCACCAGAGACAGAGGGAGCGGAGCAGGCGGACCCCGGACACTCTGCTTAGGGCAAGCGCGGGGGGTGGAGTGCGACCGAGGGCCCTCCTCCGCAGGGAGGCAGCTGGGCGCTGCAGGTGTGGGGCGTCCTCTGCTTCGGGTGCTTCAGGGAGGCACCTTCTCTGTGGGAGCACGTTTCCTGTTGTGGCCTTCGGTCGCAGGCGGCTGTCGCCATCGATGGCCAGCCGCTCTGGCTCTGAGGCTGGACATGCCCCCCCCTTCTTTCCCCTGTGGGTGGACCTGCCCGTCTGGAAGGCGGGGGCTGGGGGCGGGGGTGTGGTGGGAGGCGGGAGTGGGGCCCTAGGGAGCCGGGCGAGGAGGGGGTGTGGGTTGCCAGGGTGTGAGGCAAGCGGAGCCTGGGGCTAGTGGGGTCCAGAAGGGGAGACTCCTAGTGGAGGTGGGCCCTGGGAATGGGCTTCTTGGGGGCCCTAGAGAGGAGGGACACAGAGAGGGGGCCAGATTTTCCCCAGGAGCAGCCCCTGGGCGTCTGGGACCAGGTGACCGCCGGCCCGTGCCTGTGGGCAGGAGAGGTCCGGCCCGGCCACGTGCCCACTGTGCCTTCTGAGCGGGCACAGGCAGCGGCGGGCACAGGATGCCGGCTTCAGTGAGTGCCGGCCGAGCCCTGGCCTCTGTGTGCCTCCGTGTCCCCACACACGGGCTCCCTGCAGCAGACTCTTGGGAGGCAGGCTGCACCCCTGGGTGCCCGCAGTCCTGCTGCCTTCCTGTCTCCAGACCAGGGCCCTCTTACCTGGGGCGAGGGCCAGTGGTCAAAGCCAGCTGTGCCCGCACCCTGCTGCTGCAGCGCTAGAGGGCCCCGCCCCCGCAGCCCCAGTCCACCCGCCTGTCCCTCTCTCTGCTCGGCGGCCCCACACTGCTCCGGGGAAGGGCCTGTTCCGAGCGTCCCAGTCTGGGGTCGGCAGGCGCGGGACTCTGGTCCAGAACCTCCTGGGAGGGTGGACGGCAGGACCCTCTGCGGTCCGTGCTTGTGGGGCGCGGCAGCTGCGCCCTCCAGCAGGGAAGGCCTGGCGGCCAGAGCCCGCACCCGGGCTGTGGGGTGTGGAGGGGCGGCCCAGGAGCCCGGTGCAGCTCACAGACCCGGGGCTCGGCCCGACCCGGTCACACCGGGGAGCTGCAGTGGGCGGCAGCCATGCCGGGCAGCAGAGCCCGTGGGGGCCAGGAGCTGGGGCTGCCGCGGGGTGGATGCTGTGACGGGCAGGCGCGGGTGTGCGGGTGGCGGTGGACGTGCGGAGACGGTCCCGGCTGTGCTGGGGCGGGCAGCGGGTCCTGCACTGACCCCTCCGCCCCGTCTGCTGGGCCTCCCCGTCTGCTCTGGGCCTCTGTTTTCTACTGCGGTGAGATGGGCAGCGCCAGCATTCACCGAGTCAGCCATCTTCGGGCACCCAGCTCCGGGCGGGGGTGGGGGCGGACGGAGACCACACACGGCCGCGCCGACGTCACCACCTCCCCCAGAACAGTCTCCTCTGCCACAGGCCCTGTCATGCGGCCACCCAGGCCGGCCAGGCTCGGCGTTAGTCTTCGCAGACGGAAAGGTCATTTTCGAGCCTTACACAGATGTTTTTTATTTTTTAATTTATTTTTAAAAAATATTTTATTTATGCACACAAGAGCTGGGGCACAGGCCAGAGGCGCGGGATGTGAAAGGATTCACCAGAGACAGAGTGGGGAGCAGAACAGGCAGATGGGCTGAAACACACTGCTGAGGGGAGCAGCGGGCGAGTCAGGGGAGGTCTGCTGCGCCCTGTGGGTCCCTCCCTGGCCACTGGCGAAAGGGATTGAACTCGTGCTGCAGTGGCTGCGGTTTGCTTCCTAGTGCATTGCTTAACCCACTGCACCATCAGGGAGGCCCCACGGATTTTTTTTTTTAAAGATTTAAAAAGTTTATTTATGGGCCTCCCTGGTGGCGCAGTGGGTTAAGCAACGCACTATGAAGCAAACCGCAGCCGCTGCAGCACAAGTTCGATCCCTGCTGCCGGCCACGGAGGGGACCCACATGGCGCGGCAGACCTCTCCTGCTGTGCCCGCTGCTCCCCTCAGCAGTGTACTTCCATTGATCTGCCTGTTCTGCTCCCCGCTCTGTCTCTGGTGAATCCTCTCACCCCCCACACTTCTGGCCTGTACCCCAGTGCTTGTATGCATAAATAAATAAATCTTTAAAAAAAAATAAAGATTTAAAAAGTTTATTTATGCATACGAGAATTGGGTACAGGGGTACAGGCCAGAGGTGTGGGGGGTGAGAGGACTCCCCAGAGACAGAGTGGGGAGCAGAACAGGCAGATGGACTGAAACACGCTGCTGGGGGGCAGCGGGCAGAGGTCGGCTGCGCCCTGTGGCCGGGGGGCTTCTCAGTGGGCGCCCAGCCTCCTGCACCACCAGGGCGGCCCTGCCTGCTGTGGGCTTTCACGGGCCTTTATGCTGAGTAGGGACGGGCCGCTCTCCCGGCCTCTCCCTGTCCTCCCGCCCAGAGACGCCCGTCGCAGCCCCTCCCACAGGGCCCTGCTTGCTCACGCGGTGCCCGTGCTCTCTGGGCCGGCGTGCATCCACAGGCGCGTGCAAGACCACAGGGGCTGATCGGGCGCGCGGTGGGGCAGGCAAAGCCGACAGGCTGTGTCCGCAGCCGGGGCTCACCGGCCTTGTCCCCATCGGCGTGACCCCGGGCCTCACAGCCTGCCCTCCCTGCCCGCCGCCTGCCCGCGAGGCGCCCCGGCTCCCCGCGCTCTCGGTCCCCCTCTGGGCACAGCCCGCACTGCGGCCGTGGTCTTGCCGTGGGCGGCTGTGTCCTCCTGCCAGGGGGCGGCTGTGCCGGGCCTGGCGTCGGTCCTTCCGGGGAGACCGGCGCTGGACGCTGCTCCACGCAGCGCTGGCCTTGATGCGCTGAGGCCGCCTCTGGTTTCCCCAGCGCTGCCCATCCTGCCGCGGGCAGCGGCCTGGGCCTCCGACCTCGTGCTGCTCCCCCAGATCCCGGCCAACAGGGGAGGCGCTGAGGCGCCCACGGGAGGACTCTGTCCTCCGCAGCAAGGTGCTGAGTTCCCGGGCCTGACCCCCGGCACCCGCTGCCTCCCCCTCCAGCGGGGGCAGGCGTGGGCCTAGACAGCCCCAGGCGTGGTGGCCCACGGGGCCTGAGTCCAGCTATCAGGACTAGACAGTGGCTGGCCCTGGGCCCAGACTTCTCTTCTGCAGGAAGCAACGATGGCGCTGCCTGCGGGAGGCGCTGGCAGCCGGGTCAGCGCACCCCAGCACAGCGCAAGCGCCCCGGAGCGCGGCTGGCCCGGGACGGCCGCTGCGGGTTCACCTCTGCCAACTGCACTTTCCGCAGCAGTGCCCGGGCCTCGGGGCGGCCTTCCTGGCTGCCTGGCCGGGACCCCGAGAGCCGCTTCCAGGGCTGTCCTCCCTGGCTCTGCGTGACCAGACCTCCAGGGAGCTCTCCCAGGTCCTCGGCCAGCCTGCCTCGCCCCCACCCAGCAGTGTCCCTGACAGGGTGTCCACGCTTCAGTCCTGGCTCTCCACTTGGGGCTGGGGTGGCCTGGGCAGTGAGAAGGGGTGACTGCTTCTGAGGGACTCCAGGGTGATCCGAGCCTCACAGCTTTGAGGCGCAGGCAGGGGCTTGTGCTCTGTCCGAGAGCCACACCCCCCCCACGGCCCCGGCCAGGCAGGGCTGGCCTCAGGCAAGCTGGTCACGAGACCACCATGGTCCCCTGTTCCCTGAAAATCAGCCTCTTCCCCAGACAGGGGCTGGGCAGGGGAGAGGCTGGAGGCTGGAGCAGGGGGCGGCAGCTGAGCGGGTCGTGACCCTGCAGGGAAAGTGGGGGACCCCCTCCGGTGAGCCGACACCCAGCTTGGTCAAGCCCCTCTCGGACCCGGCCTCCTTCCCCTTGAGGTCTTGCTGTGTCGGGGCCTGGCCCTGCAGCCACAGGCGACACCTCGCCAGCCCGACTCAGCGTGGGCAGACCCTCCAGGAGACGGCCCTTCTGTTCTCCCCAAGCCTCCCGGCCACTTCTGGCTCCCACGGCCTCTGCCCTCTGCCCTCCCCCTCCGGCTGGCTCTGCGGCCGCCGGTGGGGGCTTGCGGGCGGCCTGTGTCAGCAGCAGAAGCTGAGGCCGCTGGCCTCTCCCGAGCCCGAGGAGTGCCTGCAGACCCTCCACGCCGGGGCTCGGTGTGGGGGCAAGTTCTGCTGTCACTTTGCAGCGAATGGCTCTGACGCCTGTTTACTTCTTCGCCACCTGGTGCCGCCTGGCAGGGGCCACTTGTGCTCACTTAGGGGGAGAACGGGCTCAGGACCTGCTCTGCACCTGGCGGTGCCTTAAACAAAACCTCGCGCCCTGGGCAGCACCCCATGGGTTTTAAAAGACCCTGGGCAGGGGGAGCAGGTGGGGGAGACAGCAGCACGCCCCTTCCTCTCGCAGTGTCCTCTGTGACACCGGCCCTACAGCCCTGCCTCCAGGCCCTGGTGTGCCACGCAGGCCACGCACGCCCTCCTGCGTCCAGGGCCCCGGCCCACCCACGCCCGCCCTCGCCACAGTGCCCAGTGGCACCGCAGAAGCCTGAGCGCCCTCATTTCTGTACAGGTGTGGACCCCGGCCCCTGCGCTGAGCGGCCCCGCGGGCTGAGCAGCGGCAGCAGGGGAGGGCCCGAGGACCGGATGCGAGTGGGCGTGCAGAGGGGCCGCTGCCCGGTGTCCTCGAGGCAAGGGGGCAGCAGCTGGACGGGTGTGGCAGGGGACACGCGGCTGGGCTCGTCCCGCCCCGCGTGCGCTCGCTGGCGGCCACCGCCCCAGGCTCCACGGCAGCGGCGGTGAGACGCTCGAGATGCGGGAGCACAGCAGCCGCTCGCCCGGACCGCGGATGCCCGGGGTGCGCCGGGAGGGGTGAGAGGCCAGAGCGAGCTCGGAGACCTAGGGCCAGGGGCCTGGTGGCCTGGGGGCTCCCAGCCCCCACCCTCCACCTGCCCCCCTGCCGAGCCGCGCAGCTGGCCCGAGAGGGCACTGAAGACCCGGAAATCCACGCGGGGCTCAGGGCCGTTTGCCGTGAAGCTGGGCAAGCTCTCACGCCCCACACCTGCAGCCCGCCCCTGCGGCCTCCATCCGGGGGTGCTGAGGTGCGGGGGCGCGCAGCCTGCGCCCCGCGTGTGCGTGTGCAGGTGAGTTCCCGGCGCCGTGGGGGTGAGGGCGGAGTCAGCGGCAGGCTCGTGCTGCCCTCTTCCTGCTGGCCTGCCCCCTGCCCACCTCTGACCCAGTGCACGAGCCAGGGCTCCAAAGTTCTTTCAAATCGCTAGACCCGAGGGTCCCACCTGCCTGGGGTGACTGTGAAACACCGCCCGCCGTCCACAGCGAAACTGCCTGGTCCTGCTTGCCCGAGCCTGGGCAAGGCTGGCCCCTGCCGAGGCCTTCCCCTGGTCTGCCCATCCTCGGGCAGTGGGCGAGGCCTGGCCAGGCCTCGCAGGGCAGCTGCACAGCAGACTGGCCGTTTGCTGTCATGCTGGGCAGCCGGGCAGGTTAGGACGAGGGAACTGTCCCGACAGGCCTGTGCTGGCCACCCGTCGGCCTGGCCCTGCTGCCCCTGCCCATGGGCCGTGCTGGGCACCTCTGAGCTGGCCTCTGTGGCTTAGGAGCCAGGCAGGGCGGGCCGGGCTGCCTCCAGAGCCTGCAGGGCCTGGGCCCGGGCGGCAGCGGGCGTTCTGTGCTGGTGACTCCAAACCTGGGCGTCCTGAGGCCGGAGAGCAAAGGGCACATCCCAGGCCGGCCGGGCTGAGGGGAAGCCAGGGCGGTCTCAGCAGGAAGGTCAGGCACCCCTGGGAGCCCCTTGGGGAGTCCTGGTGGCTCCTTCCAGCCCCTTCTCGGCAAAGGAGGCGCCCCGGAGGCCTGGGGGGCATGGCCGCTCCCTGGTTGCCATGGCGGCCTCAGGCATCCAGGGCTCCCGGACTGGCCCTGGCTCAGAAGCCGGAGAGGACGCGCCGATACACAGGGCGGACATTTTTTCAAATGTGCAAACAGTTCGGAGAACCCACAGAAACAAAGGAAAGAAAGGGGAGGCGAGCAACAAAGGCTGGGCAGAGGGGAGCAGGGCAGAGGCCATTGACCGGATGAGAGAGCCCAAAGGGCAGGGGCGGGGCCTGGGGGCATCGGGAGGAGGTGGCCAAGACCTGGGGGTGGGGACAGAGGGCTGACAGGTAGGATGACGGCAGGACGGGTGGACGGTCAGCTGGAGAGCGAGGAAAGCAAGCGGCGCAGGCAGGGGCAGCGGCGGGCGCAGCACGTGGACACCGGCACACAGAGAGGAGGTGTTGAGGACGGCCGTGGCTGGGCTCCGTTGCCTTCATAGGAGTTCAGCCTCGTCCAGCCCAGCTGACCCCTGCCCTCTCCGGGAGGACAGCAAAGCAGGTGGCTGGACAGTCCTTCGGTCCCTCTGGTGAGGGGCTCCCCTGGGGCCTGTGTTGGCCGTGGGGCGAGCGACAGTGCGGGCAGGGGGAAGGAGCGCTGGCTGGGGACACAGGACGGGAAGCAGCAGGGCGGAGCGCGGGCGCGGGAGGCAGGGACTGTGGGCCTAGAGGCCCAGGGCCAGCGGAAGTGGGTGGAAGAGGAGGTGGGTTGGGGGACCCAGGGCCCACGAGAGGAGGACAGCCCAAGTGGGTGTCCAGCGGGTGGCTGCGGCTTGTTGGGGAAGGACCAGCAGTGGCGGCAACGGGCGGGACGGCGGCCTGGAGGGCTCATGTCCTCGGCGGGGGAGTGCGGCGCCCCCGCCACCAGTCGCCCCTGGGCCTGGAGCCTCCACGCCCACCCTCTGCTCGGCCCCAGGCGTGCGCGCCTGCTGTCCACGGTGCTGCGGGAGGGAGGTGGCAGCGGCTGCAAGTGTGCGTTCTTCTCCGTCTACTGCCAGGGCTCCCTCCGTTGCGCGTCTTCCGAGTCTCCCGCTCCACGTGCTGGTGGGGCTCGAGTGGGCGCCGTGGGGTGCGCCTGCTGCCCAGTGCACGTCAGGGTCGGCGTGAGCCCCGCTGGGAGGCCGCCAGCAGCCAGCGGGGAAGGCCTCGCTCACCGGGTCCACGCCAGTGCGCTGACCGGTGGTGAGGAGCCAGGGGGCGGCGGACGCCCCGCCTTAGACCCAGCCTGAGACTGTCTCCCGGGTGGCGGGAGGAGAGGGCGTGTGTGCCCCGGTGTGGAAGCGAGGAGGGCGCGTGCCCTGATGGTGTTCAGGGCCAGCGGCTCCAGAGGGGAGGACCTGGGGGCTGCCCGGTGGCTGCGCCCTCCACCACTTGCGCCCGGGGGCCTGCCGGCCTCGGAGGGATGGGCTGGCAGAGGCCGGCATCTGGCCCCAGCACCCTGGTGCCCCGGCAGGCTGGACTGGACGCCGCGTGCGCCCGGCCTGGCCTCCAGGGACCCGGCGCCTCTGCCCCTCGCCCACGACGTTTGCTGTGGTGGCCTCTGAGGGCGTCCTCTGCCCCTGTCCCGCACACACGCCCTTTCCGTGCTAGCAGGCCTGGGCTCTGTCCTGGCCGGCAGAGCAGGCCCTGTCCGGGGCCAGAGTCGGCCCTGCCTCAGCCTGCCGCCCGCCCCGGAGTTGCGGGCGCCCTCCACGCCTCTCAGGGCCTCCCCGCGGCCCTGCCTCTGCTGCCCGAGGGCCGACTCTGGCCGCGCCACCTGGGCTCTGCGCCTGGGCTCTGCCCTGGTCCGCCTCGCCGGGCGTGGGGGGCAGAGGCGGCCGCTTCGCGATGGGAAGTCCTGCTGCGCAGCCTCGCCCACCCGGCCAGCAGGGCTCACTGCTTGCCCAGCTCTCCCGTGCTGGGCCCGGGGCCCAGGTGAGGGCGGGGCTCCGTGGCCCCTCCCTGCGGACAGGTGGGCGGGAGCGGCGGGTGGGCGGGAGCAGACAGTCCACTCGGTGGCGGTGCCGCGAGCTGGCCCCGCCTCCCTCTTGGAGACATCTCTCAGAGGGAACTTCCTGAACTTGCTAAAGGTTCAGCTGTCAAGTCATCTGCGTGGTCACGGAAATAAAAACACATCTGATCCAGAGGAGCAGGTGCAGGGCTGCGGCCGCAGCGACCCCGAGGGCCAGGGAGGGGTCGGGCGGAGCGCGAGACCAGGCGCTGTGCCACGTTCCGCGCCTGGCCCGCCCGAGGAGCCCGCGCGCCGCCCCGACGCCCGCCCCGCGGCCGGTGCGGTCCCGACAGCCTGGGCGCTTTCTGGCGCGGGTTCCGAGGGCACAGTGCTGTCTGCTTGCAGTCAGGCGCACGCGGCTTTGGGAGGGAAGCCCGAGGAGGAGCGGCACCGCCCTGGCCAGGCCTGCCCGTCTGGTCTGGGCCGCGGGCTCCCCAGAGTGCCCTGTGCCCCAGGAAGAGCAGGGCCAGGACAGGGAGGCTGAGCCGGGAGTCAGAGCGGCCGGGACCGGGGCCGCTCCACCAAGGGAGCCCCAGCGCGGCCCCCGAGTCCTCTCCCGCCTGGGTTTTCAGAGGGCGGAGGTTGGACCCCAAGCATGACGGGCGCTTACCCTCTCTGGAGAACCCCAAGGGGGAGACCCCGCCCGTGCTCCCGGCCCCCAGCACTGAAGACCTGGAGGATGGGCTCCACTCTGAAGGTGGTGGGACAGGTGCACGTGTGAAGGGGCAGGGGCACCCGCGAAGGGGCAGGGGTGCACGTGAAGGGGCAGGGGTGCGCGCGAAGGGGCAGGGGCGCGTGTGAGGCGCAGGTGCAGCCGTGTCAGGCCTGCTCCCACCAGCCCTCAAGGCCTCGCTGGCCTCCTGTCCAGGCCCCTCGCTCAGGTCCCCAGTGCCTCCCTGTATCACCGCCACTCACAGCCCCTCAGCACCCGCCAGGCAGCCTCGAGGAAACCCGGGAGGAGCCCTAGACGCCGGGGTTGGCACTCGGGCCTGGCGTGAGCGGGGAGGGCAGCAGAGGAGCCGCCGAGCAGCCTACCCTGCTGGGGCAGCCCGGCCAGGCCCCAACGTGGGCTCGGGGCCACACCGCCGTCCCGTACTGCCGGCCGCTCCTGGGGACGGCCCGGGCTGCGGGGAGCTGAGGCCTTTCCAGGTGGACACGCGGCTGAGCAGACTGGGGCTGCAGTGGGGCGCAGGCGGCCCCGCCAGCCAGGGATGCCAGGCCACACGGCACAGGGCCCCACACAGGACATCAGCAGACCAGACACACCTGCAAGCTCGTGGCCCCCCGTCCCGGGGCCCCGGCCCAGGGCCACCTGCTCCCCGCTCTGCATCCAGAGCCAACACGCAGCGGATCTGCAGCCCCCGCTCACCGTTCGGGGGTGTAGCTAACAAACTGCGGCTCGAGCGACCTTTAATCTTAGGGCATTAATATTTCATCGTGGCTTTGATTGCATTTAACGGCAGCTCAAGGGCACGCTCTCACCTAAAGGTCTAACAGTTTAGTGGCGCTTATTGAGCCTGTATTTGTATTAGGTTCTGCTCCGGTTTAGCCCACGTCGCCTTAAACGGTGTTTTAGCAGAGCATCTGCTGGTCTCTGCTTGCTGCTCCGAACCGCAGGGCCCAGGCGCCGCAGCGCTCTTTGGCCAAGGCAGGACCACCCAGACCCGCCGTGGGCAGTGACGACCACCCGGCCGGCCCGCTCTCGAAGGTGCCGCCTCTGGGCCGGTGGCACAGACACACTGGGGCCCTCCCGCTGGCCCCGGGGGCTGCGAGCAGGCCCTTCCGAGGCAGCACCAAGTCCGTGTGAGCCCAGGGCAGCCCGCCCCGCTCGCAGCTTCTGAGGCCGGCATGGATGCTGTAACTCAGCGCCGAGAGCGCCCCCAGTCTCAGCCCGGCGTTAGCGGCCCACCCCGGGCCCCTCGACGTTGCCGTCTTCACTCCCAGAAGAGGCGGCGGCCCCTGGGGCACCTGCTCGGGAGACCCTGTCGCGGGCAGCTGGGCTGCCCCGGTCAGCGCGTGCAGCGGGGCCTTGTCCACCGCCTGCCTGGCCGAGGTGCGTCCACTTAGCTTCTGCAGCGGCTGGACACGGCTCCTGCTTGTGCTGTCGTGTTTTGGGGAGTCTGCCGTATGTTTCCCTGACATCCCTGACAGGGAGCCCCGCGGCAGTGTTCCGAGGCGTTTCTGCAGCGGCCCCACAGCGTTGCTGTGTCCCGCGAGCGGGGGGCAGGCGAGAGCACCCTGAGGGCCCCGCGTGGGCAGGAGAGCGTCTGAGTGTGTGTGGCTCTGTTTTCTTTCTTGCAAATCACGATCAAGAGCGGAGGAGTGAGGGTCTGTTCCCGTAGGGAAACCGGGTATTTCTAGACACCTGTCTCAGGCCCACCAGGGCACGGGGTCAGCCCTGGCCGATGCGGGGCCAGCGGTTTGGGCTGTTTGGGGCAAACGGTGACGCAGGGACGTTCCTGTGGGCTGAGCTCCCGGCCCCGGGGAGGGCGGCAGGAGGGCTGCGGCAGCTGGTCTCGGGCCCAGCCCCACACTGCCCTGAAGCCAGGCTGACCGTCCAGGCACTGGGCCTGTGGGCAACGGGGCCAATGGCACGTTTTACGCCTTTGTGAAAACCAACATTAGGTTGAGCTGCCAGCCCCACACACTCTAGCCGCAGGGGACCGGAGAGACCGTCCTCCTCCTTGGCACAGGGCCAGAGCCGGCACCCCATCTTTTCCTGGGTGATGGGGCAAGGGTCTGATGACGTCCATCGCTCGCTTCATTTTTCACACTGGCCCTTTCACCTAGTTTCTTGCTCTCAAGCGAGAGAGCTGGGGAATTTCAGCAGCTGGCCCTGGAGAATTAAATGGTAGGGAGAAGTCAGGAGACCAAGTATCACTATTACTACATTTTGCTTTAAAAGAGCAACAGCTTTGGCCTCAGGCTCTAAGAGGGGCGTGGAGAGGAACTGGCAGCATCTACCAACACGGAAAACAGCCACAGAATCACACCCCAGGATCGCCCCACCCTGTCCCACTGCAGTCTCCTCACGCCTGCTGTCTGGCTGGACGTTTATTTAGACAGCGCTGTCCGATGGAGGAGGGACGCGGGGCTGGGCGGGGGGACTGCTGTAAAGACGTGACCCGCCGCCCACTCTTGGGCTTGCCGCGGCGACCCAATGAAGGTGCCGCTGGGCCGGAATCACCTTGCCCCCTCCTGGCACAGTGGGTCGGGCCGTGGTTCCCCTGGCGGCCGGCAACGCACCACCCTGTGTCCGCCGCGGCCGGCGGCTGCTCCTCTGTGCGTGCTCCTGCTCTGGGCGGTTCTGCCTGGGACCAGGCTGCTTTTCACCGGTGAGGGGAGCTTTCAGGGCTCTCTGGCGCGGCTCGTCTCCCCGGCTCCGGCCTTCGCTTTGTATTGGGTCAGTACATGTCACGGGCCTCAGCGGGGACGCTGCAGGGGGACGCGCCAGCTCTCCCTGCGGAACAGCCGCACGCACCCCGAAGCATCCTGGGGCACGCAGCCCTCTGGGCAGTGCCATGCGCGTGAGCTTAGCAAGTTTGATCTGGGAAAGATTCGGGAAAGAAAAAACACGTAAGTCGTGAGCGATGCAAACTCGGTGGAGACAAGAAGACTGGGGCGCTTGTGGTGCGGGACCCCGAGAGCCATCCCCAGCCGAGCCTGGCTCTGCGGCCGGGCTGGGCTCCAGGGCGGGCGGCCACTCCCCAGCACCTGCCCCACTCACCCGCCTCCCAGCCCTGAGGGCCGCTGCGCCAGCCTCACCCAGCCTGCGGTTAGCACTGTCCACGCCAGGCCCAGCTGACCGCCAGCGACGTGAGCAGGGCCACACCTCCAAGGCACCAACACCTCGGTGCCCCCACCGTGCCCCCAGCGGCGGCTGCTCTGGCACATCGGTGGGCCCTTCCCCCCGTGGTGCTGTCACCAGAGGTGGCAGGCGCTACACCGAGACCCTCCAGCCCACGCCGGGTCCGAGGCTGCAGCAGGCACTCCGACGGCCACCCGCCGCCTCCCCGGTGTGCCCCGCACGTGCCGGACAACAGGCCCTCACTCGGAGGGGCGAGGGAGGAAACGCAAACGTCTCCCCTTCGTTTTGCTACACCGAGAAATCGCTCTCTCCAGAGGTCAGCTGGCGGGACACACGGCTTCTGGGGACGCGCGAGGACGTGGCGAACAGACGTGCTGTGTGGGGACAGTTTGTGTCCTGCCACCCAGGAACCCCAAACGGCAGGACACACCCGGCGACGCAGAGCAGCAAGGCCGGACGCACCGAGTGTGAGCCTGGCGGACGAGGAGACGCGGAGAGCGGCGGGGGCTGTGCCGGGGTCCTCGGCGGCCGCAGACCACGTCCATCAGGCCGCCTCCCCTCTGCCACACCGGAACGGGGCGTCGCCGGCCTCCACAGGCCCCAGACGTGGGCACAAAGCACAGGCCGCCAGGGCGCTCGTGCTGCAGGGCGGCCCTCAGGGGACCTGAGTCACGGGCACCTGTGAGGGGCCGGGGCAAAAGCGCCCGTTACCTCTGGAGTTTTCAAGTTTCAGCTGTTTTACAGCTTTGAGTTTCCAGAAATTTAAGCTCATGCCTGTTCTGAAGGAAGTTCTTTCTTTCAGCCACGGTCACGCGTCACCAGAAGCCAGACTTGCAGCCTGTGAGGACTCACTTTCTGGACGTCTCGGCCAGGAGAGGACTCGCGAAGTCACTCTGTGACCCGCGAGCCGGGCTCGTGCGTGTGCACGGACACGGCATGCGGGGCCCAACCCCGTCTCGCTTAGGAGGCAGCTTTGCTTTTCCCCCGTCACGCAAGCAAATGCTCTGTGGCTAAGCCTGGTTTTAGCAAAAGCAGCAGAGGGGATTTCCTTTGGGCACTTCCCGGCTCTCGCTCAGAAAGGAGCAGGCTTGGCGGACACAGGCAGGTTCGCGGTGACACGCACATGACGACACGGCACACACCAGGAGACTTTCTTCTCAGAGGGGGATGGAGCCAGAATGCAGACGCGACCTCGGCGACTGTCCTTGGCCGGTGGCCGCCCTCCCAGAGCTCAGTGCGATGCGAAGACGCCCACACGGACCTGGGGCAGGAGGACGTCACCTCGAGTCGGGAGCCGGGCCACGTGCCCACCTGCCCACTGCAGGCCTGTGCCCGGCTGTCCCCATGGCAACTTGCAAACTCGAGTACGAGGGAAGGAGGACGCCCACTCCCTGCTCACCTTGGCCGGCCTGCCCCGGCTGAGCTGAGCTGGGCCCGGCCCACTGCTGCTTTGGCTCCTGAGCACTGGGCACAGGCAGGGTGGCCGGGGCGGGCGCCGGCCTCAGGCCCACAGCAGAGGCGCTGCCGGCCTTGTCGCCAGCCCCTCCGGCCAGCGGCGTGAACACCCAGCCCCTCAGTGGGCTGCGGCCACGGCCGCTGCCTCACGCATTTACGGCTTCGGCTCCGTCTGGGAGGATGACCGTCCCTTAGCGCTGGGGTGTCGCACGAGGTGACCTACGTGGAAGCGGATGGCCTGGCTGTCTGGGGCCGCACTCCACACCCCGCCTTCCAAACGCTTCCGTGCTGGGCCCAGCGTCTGAGGCCGCAGCACCGAGGTCTGCTCCCGCGGGCTCTGTGGGAAGAACCCAGCCTTGACACCCCCCTCGGCATGCGGCTCACGGCCCTCGGCCTGCCCAGCCTGGGGGCCTCCACCCTGGCGTCACGGTGGTGCGCCTGCAAAGGCCCTAAAGCACCACCTGACCCCGGGACGTCGGTGGCAGGGGGTGCTGTGTGCACAAGGCACCCCAGGAGGAGTTGGTAAACACACTCATTTTTTGGGTAGGGAAAAACCAGGATTTCATAAGAAACAACCCCAGCCCCTGTTCTTCTGCCCGCGCCCAGGACGGGACGCGCTTTGTGACTCCATCCTGGCCAGTGAGCAAGCCACGGCAGTGTCTGCAGAGCCATCTGCCAGCACGGCCTCTCGCTGGGTGTCCTCACCCGCAGGGTGATGGCGGGCATGCTCGTGAAAATCCCGGGGCGTGTGAGTTTTCACTCCGAACACAGCCACCTTAAATTTAACGTGACAGAGGTTTTCCCGATCACCCTCCATCTGTGTCTGCGCGGGGGTGGACCTCAGGGTCTCGCTGGTTTAGGGTCCTGTCTGCTGGTGTGGCAGACCAGGAGGACGAGCTGGCCAGGGGCTCCCCGTCCGTCCATGCCACCTTGACACGGCTCCAAGTTTTCAGAGGCCTGAGAAGGTGCCCTCGCCTGCTCCTAGGCAACCGTTAAAATAAGATGTTAAAGGGGAGAAAGTAAAACCCGCGCGTGCGCGGACACCAACCGAGTGCGCGTGGGCCGGCGGCAGGCATGCGGGTACCCACGCGTCTGCAGACGCCTGAGTCAAGTGGAGAGAGGGACTCAGCTCCCAACCAAACTCTCGTCCTGAAAGTGCCTTCCTGGGCCCAGCGCCCACCCACGTCACGCCTGCCAACGCCGTCCGGCTGTGGGCTCGGCCCTAGCACTGCGGCCACCCAGCCAGGTCAGGCATCTCCCAGCAGAGCCGGACGGGACGCCGCCTGGGTGGTGAGGAGCGGTCGCTCCTGGCGCCTCCCTGGCCGCTGAGCATTCCTGGCCCTAATGTGTGGGTGGAAGCCCCTCGCCGTGGCTGGGGCGGGACGGTCTCTGCGTGGCTGTGAGTCCTCGCCATTCGGGGCCGGCGCTCGGCCCGTTTTCAGTCCGCGGTGCCTCAGACCACAGGTATGTTTCCGAGACGCGCTGCAGAGGCTCGCCTCATGCCACTAAGTCCAAGCCACGTGGAGCTGACTTTTGGGGTGCCTCTGCTATGGGAGACAGTCCGGGGCTCTGCTAATTCGTGTTTATAGACTGTGATCGGGTCTTGAAGTCAGCCGCTTTTCAGAACGACCACCGAGCGGGCCTCACCTCACGCTCCCCATGCTCGCTGCTTCCGGGCCGTCAGCCGGGCAGGGCCAGGGGGCCGCACCCCAGAGCAGCAGAGGCCGCCGCGGGCGCCCCCACACCCTGTCTCTCTCCGGCTGCCGTCGAGAGCGCGGCCCTGCCCAGCGCCCCCGTCTACTCGAATGAGCACTTGTCTAGCAGACTCTGAATGTGCCGTAGACCGCGATGACAAATCCACACCCGCTAGAGGAGGAAAAGAGAAACCTCGCCGACACAAATCACACGTCGTGCCGCTTCTGCCTCGGTGCCGCACACGCCTCTGGCTGTCTGCAAGCGTCGACGACCGCCCTCCGCTCTGGCAGCCGTGGCTTGCTCGTCCACGGGGCTGCCACGAGCCCTGCCCTGGCCCACCTGGAAGTCCACGGAGAAGCCCGTCTGGCTGCGGACACACGGCTGCCCTGCTGCCCGCTGCAGGCCTCTCCAGGCCCGCCAAGAGGGTGTAACGCAGCGCCAGCCCGTCGCCGCCTCAGAGTATGGAGCGCGCCTCCTCCTGGGCCTGGGCCCTTCCCACTCAGCACTTGTGAGGACACGGGTACGGGCCTGCGTACGAGTGCGAAGCGCCACGGAGGACGTGGCCCCGAGTCACGCTGGGCGGGCATGGGCCTGCATCCACTGGGGCTGCCCCCGGCCCTCTCCGGCTCCTGCAGGCCTCCCCCCGGGGCCCGGCCACGGTCTTCCTGCGTGTTACTCATTTCCTCAGACACCTCAAAAGAGCGCGTGCTGGTGCTCTCCTGTAAGCGTCTCCGGTGAGATGGGCAGGACGCGGCCAGCCGTCACGCAGATGGACGCCAAGGGCTGCCGCGTCCCACTCTGGACACAGTAAACCGAGTTCTGGCCATTTTTTTCTAGCTTCTGAGCTTGTGTGTGTGCAAGAGCCAGGTGTTATTTTGCCTCCACTTGGAGAAACAGAAAAGAATTAGATATTCTGGTAAAGGAACTTGAAAAGCAATCTAGCTCGCCCCTCCCCAGCCCAAAGCGCACTAACGGAAACTTGAAAACGTCCGAGGGGAGCTCCACCTGCTGCGGGGGTCCCAGGCCAGTCCTGGGGTCCCTTCTCGCCCGCCTGGCAGAGCTGGAGAACCCCACCTCGAGAAGTTTTTAAAACCTAACGTGCCTTGGACCCACCCAGCAGGGAGCACGTGGCGGGAGCCAGGAGGGAGCACCTCGGAGGGGTGTGGGGAGGAGCAGGAGCGGGCAGTCGCCCCAGTTGCGCTACTCCGCTGCTCACGGCAGGCACAGGGCCGTTTCTGGCTGAGTGGAGGGCGCGGGGGCAGCGAGGCAGCGAGGCAGCGAGGCAGCGAGGCTCGGCGGGAGAAAGAAGCCGGCAGCTCCGCCGGGGAGGGGCGCGGAGGGCGCGGGTGACAGCAGACACAGTACCTGACTTAGCGCGCGTCTTGTCAGCCAGGTAGCGTGCCTCCTGGGCGATCAGGGGAACATTTCATCTTCACACTCGTGTGATGGCTCCACACCGCAGGAACAGAGGAACAAGGCGCGTGATCGCTGCCACGCACTGGGCGTCTTGTTACAAGGGCTTTGCAGAATTGCATCCGCTGAAAACACAAAACGGCTGCCGCGGGGCTGCGCGCATCAGCCCGCGGGGCCGCCCCGCCCCCAGCCCCAGCGCGGGCCGCGCCTCCCCCGGCCGGAACCGGCCCAGCCTGGAGCTGCTCGCCTGCCGGGGAGGCCTGCCGGTGGAGCCGAGAGCCCCCTTCCCTCCTCTCCCCTCCCGCTGCCCTAGCTCACTTTAAAGAACGCGGCGCCCTGGAACGGGGAGGCAGCGGCCTTCAGACCAACCGGACAGCCCCTCCGTGGTGTACAACACGGTCTGGGGTGCAGATGCCAGGCTCCAGCGAGCCAGACAAACACATCTTCTTCGGCTGCACTCTGGACCACGCGCCCCACGGCGACTTGGGAGCGTCTTCACTCCCTCCTGGAGACCCCGTCACCTCACTCCACCTTCCCGCCACAGTCTGCCATTTTAGCTCAGAGGGGCACGCGGTGCCGGCATCTGACCCTCTGCTCAGCTCCGCGGTGCTGTCCCAGGGGACGGCCACCTCGCCACGGAGGTCACTTTCCCAGTGCGCTGGTCCAAGCTCTTAAGTGTGCGATATGTTTAGAGATATCTTAACCCACTGGAACTGCTTCTTTGAAACTGGGCGACGCTTGGCAGGCCTGCGCTCCGATTTGGGTGTCGTTTGAACCTGATCTGTCGCCTTTACTTTTTAATGAAAACAAACTCTTCCTCCGCCAGGGAAGTCCCGCTTCACAGCTCCCACCGCCTGTCGTTTGGCCCAGGCGCAACTTAATCCACGTTTCAAACCGGCTTCCCCCACCACTCTGTCTGGTTCAGAAGCCTAAGTTAAATGCAATATATTCCAGTCTATTTTGCCAGGGACCGGCTAGCAAACTGGAGACCCTGATGCAAAATAAACACTGCACTGGCAGGAAAGCTGGCCCAAGGCCAGCGAGCACAGCCAAGCCTTTATTTAGCTTCGTCTGTGCTAAAACCCTTGCATTAACTCCGGGAAAGTGTCCTGCGGCCTGCACTCCGAGCTTCCGCGGGAAAAAAGACAAGCGTCACTCTCCCTCCATCCTGCGTGTGCATGCTGGAAAAGGACTCCTCTAGTCAGGAGTGGAGCTGGGACTGGGGTCCAGGAAGGCCCTGCCGGGGCCTGGAGGAGCCTCCCGGCTGCAGCGAGCAAACCTGAGGAGCTCCAGCCCCCGCAGCCCCCGAGACAGAGGGCCGGGCGGGTCTCCCAGGGGGCGGCTGGCGCAAAAGGGCTCAGGAGCACCGGTCAACGGAAGCCCCCAAGGGCCCTGAGCGCCCAACAGCTCCACCACCGGGAAGAGACTACAGAAAGTCCCCCAAATCCCAGCGCCCAGCGCGGGAGTCCTTCGCCAGGCAGAAGCAGAGCTTACCGGGAGTTTCAAAGGTCTGCAAGCGCCAGAATAAATAGTTTTATAGTCGCTGTGTGAATTTCGTCTCCCCTCCTTGGAGCGAATCTCCTGGGCCTTCTCTCCTCTGCGCCGGGGTCTTCCTGCGGCCTGTTTGCGGTCATGGGCTCGCTCACTCCATCCAAGAGACCGGTCTGGACAGCCTCCGACTGGGCCAGGGCTGTTCCGAAAAACACGGAGGACACTGAACGCCACTGCTGGTCGCGCCTTGCCGCCAGCCCAGAGCGCACGCCCCGCGTCGCGAGTGCCGGTTCGCTTCGGAGGACCGCGCCGCGTCTGTGATTGCGCACGGCAGAGGGCGGCTGGGATGGGTTTGTTTTTAAAGTATACGTGAAGTGGTCAGGGCGAGAGCCGACGTGTGAGCAGGTGGCCGCACCAAGCCAGGTAGTGACTGTCAAGGTCCTCGGGCCGCAGAACGAGGCGGTCCGTATCTGCCCAGGCCAGGGGGCAAGCGAGGCCTAGCCTGGGAGGGCAGAGACGGCCGGGCGACCCCGTCGGGCTTCCCTCGGCGCGGGGAGCTGGGCAAAGCGGCAGGGTCGGCGGCTCCGGGCGGAGGGGAGCGGCTCGCCGGTCTGCCTTCCCCGGCCGGGCCGCGCGGAGTTTGGGAACAGCGGTGCCCGTCTCCGTGCGCCCCCGTCCCTCGGAGCCGAGCCAGGGCCCTACGGCCTCGCCGCCCCGCGCGGGGGTCAAAGAGCACCCCTCGCCCTTGGTAACCGAACAAAAACTTCGGGGCCGTCTAGACAGGTCAAGGTGCAGGATGCAGCGTCCCGGGCTCCTTCCGGAAGGGGGCGGGGACCCGCCAAGGGCGCCCGGACGCGCCGGCCCGGCCTCCGCCGGCTTTCCCCTCGCCACCCTCCGCTGATCAAAGCAGGAAGTTTGCATGACAACCGCGGCGAAAGGGGCCGGAGACAAATGAACTCGGCTTCTGCGGTGCTCATCTCGCGGCCGCCTTTGTCCCCTTTGAGCGCGGCCCGAGCCCTTCCGGTGCCAGCGCCGCGCGGCTTTCACAGCGCGCTCGGGGCGCACAAAGGGTCTCCGCGCTTCACCGCCATCTGCCACAAAGCGCCGGCGGGCCGCGGGGCGCGGGCGGGAGCGGCGGGCGCCGCCTGGAAACCCGGGCCGAGGACCCGCCGCGCCTCCAAAGCGCAACTTTGTGAAAAAGCAAAAAGTGCACAGAACACGGGCAGAGGAAGAGCAGAGACGCCGCCCGATGCCTGACAGCGCGCGGGCGCGGGCTTGGGCGCGTGAGCCTGGCCGTGTCCTCCAGCCCCGCGGCCTGCGCCCGGCCCGCCCAAGGCCGCGTCTCAGCGCCGCTGTGGCCGAGCCGGAACACGCCACAGCCCTTGCGCAAACAGCGAGCTTGGAAAACCTCCCGCAGGTCCGGCTTGGGAAGACCGGGCGCGGGGCCCCAGGTCCCCACGTCTCGCGCGGCCCTTCCCTCCCGGCTCTGAGCGCCGTGCCCCGCAGACACAAACCCGCGCCACGCGCCCCTCGCTCACGTGCAGGCGCCGTGGCCGGCTGCGTGGCGGGCGTGCAAGTTCCCAAGCACAGAGGGAAGTCCTGCAGCACAACCAGGAGCGCCGCTGGGGGCTCCCCGCGCGACGCGCCCCACCCGCACGCGTGACCCAGCTCAGGGCTCGGTCGAGGGCGACAAAGGGGCGCTGCGTCTGGACGTGAATAAGACTCATTTTAAAAACCTGCCTGCAATCAAGGGACCCGTCCGCTCTGCCCCTCCCCCCTTTCCCAAACTGGAATGTCACCCCTGGAGGGGTGCCGCAGTGACCGGGGGCGGGGCAGGAAGGGGGCTTCCGGAACCCCGCGGCCGCTGACACCCCAGGAGTCTTCTGACTGGCGCCCACGCCGCCGTGACGTTCCCTCGAGATGGGGAGCACGGCCGGGCGTCTAAGTTTTGAGGAAACGGCGCCGTTGGCGTGGGGAAGGCGCTCTGCTCTGCAGCTCACTTCGCAGAGCCCTTGTACGGATTTCCCCAGTTGGCAGTTTTTGCAAAGATGCGGTCCCAGCTTCGCACCCAGTGGACCGTGCCTGGGCTGGGTGATGGACTCTGCCTGCTCGAGCGTGGTCAGGCCTGGGCCTGTTTTACCCGAATATGCTGTCTGGGGGCAGCAACACGTGACTGTGTTGACTCTGCAAGTCTCCGCAGGCTGTTGACGCGTCTAGCTGCTCTTTTGAGTAAACGTCCCTTAATAGCGGAACAGGAGCGCGGCAGATGCCTGAGAGGGAGGAAAAACCACCGCGCAGGAACTAGTGCAGTTGGCCTGACGGAAGACAGAAAGCTCATCCGAACGTTCCCGTGGAAGCGCTGGCTCTGCACGAAAAGGTGGAAGGAGAAGAGGCTCGTGCTCTGCGGCTTTGTCCACGGCCCACGCGCCGGTCCGCGGGGCTCCCCGGCCGCGGGGCTGCAGGCCGCGCACGGAAGCCCTCGGCCGCGCGCAGCGCAGGGGCGCAGCAGGCCGAGGCCGGCGGCAGAAGCCCGCGTCTGTGTTCTCGCGCGGCGCGGAGGCTGAATAGCGCTTGTCAATAAAGCGCCCCCATTGTCGTCGCGGGGGAGCGCGCCCCGCCCGCAGGAGTCTCCCAGGCTACTAACCTCATTAAAATGTGAATGGAAAGGCCGCCATCATGGCACGGAGAAGCCCGCGCCTGCTCTCCGAGCCTCGCCAGCCCGACTCCGCTCGGGACAGGTCTGGCTGAGTCATAAACAGAGGGACGACCCGCGGCAGTGGAGCCGGCGGGCCCTGGGTCCCCACGTGGAAACCTCCAGGACCCTAACTCTCACTTAGCCCCCTAGGCTGCTCCGTCACGCGCCTGGTATGTGAGCAATGAAGTGGGGTGGGAGGCGGCACCGAAACCCCAAGCTGGAAATAGAAAAAAAAAAAAAGTCGTTGAAAATTTTGGTTCGGGCTCCTCTAGGAAAGTGGGGTTCGGGGCTGATCACAGAGGCTGCGCGGGCGCTTTGCTAGCAGTCAGCTCCCAGCGCTCCGGGTTTCATCGCTGAGGGTCTGCTAATCTTGTAGCGAATTTCTTGCCTGACAGCAGCACTGGCGGCACCAGCTGCGCTGGGCCAGGGGACCCGCCTGCCTTTCCCACCAGCCGGGGTCCCAGCTCCCACTCGTCCGTCTCGCCCTTTTGGACGGTCTTCCACACGCCAGACCGGGACGAACCTGCTTACGGCCCATCGCCAATTCCACCTTGCTGCAAAGACTGTCTTTCTGGAGGTTTAGTTAAGGTGGAGACTTTAATTGCATCATAGCAAATACTGCATCTGGTGTCATCACTAACTTTTCATCCATAAAAATATTGAAACCACTTTTGATATTAGTTAAAAGTCAATATTTGGAAGTGAAAATTCGAATCTCTTGCTCTAGGCTACAACAGGGGAGTGCAGATTTAGAAACTCTGTAAGTCGATGAGATATATAATTAGCTTTTATGTTAATTGACTGCTATGAGTTTGTTGTCTGACACTTCTTCATATAATATGCAAATAACATCAACTGTTTAGTTTTATTAGACAATATAATTAGAAATCTAAAGGACTCATTTCTAGGAAGAGTAATAAAGGTTGATGAATGGTGAAATGTTTCTTACTTCAGAAAAAAATAAATGCATCTGAACTCAATCGATAAGAGATTTTACGGAGACTTTGTTTAGAGAGCCAAAATCACCAGTTTATAACAGAATTAACATTTTTTTTCCAGTGACCACAAAATTGATGTTAAAACAGGTGAACTTATGCTATCAATTCTAGGGAAAAATTACAAAGATTTCGGCACAAATATCAGTGAACTTATGATTACCTGACATCAAAATTTTGCCTTTTATAATTTGAATGGTGGGAAAAAGTCGTTCTTATTCAAAATAAAATGTTTTGCAAGTGTTCCTTGTTCTTGTTATTCACGGACATAGTATAGTAAAACAAAGTTTGTGCTCTGGTTGGGAGAAAAATAGCCATCATAAAATAACAATAGTGAAACGAGGGGGTTTTCCCCAGAATTTAAAACAATTGAAGTTTAAATACCAATATTTAAATATCAACCACAGTTTTAATGCTTTAGAACCTACTTTTCAACTTAACAGAAAAAAAAAACCCAGAATTAGAAAAAAAATTGCCAGGTATGAGAAAAAGTGTAACAACAAAATCAGAATACTGTGAGAGATTTACCCAGAATTCAAAACTGTTCAATGTTTGTTTAAATATTAACCTAATTATGAAATTAATTAAGCTTAAGTATTAGTCTTTAAATATTAAATACCACTCACATTTTTTATTTTAGAACCTATTTTCAACTTAGCAGACAAACAGACTTGGAGAAGAACCACAGGAGGGGCCACGGACGGCTGCCAGGGCCCTGCCCGGCTGGGCTTTTCCAAAGGCCCGGCCAGCCGTCCTGCGGGCAGCACACGCCACGGGCACCCGCTCCGCCCTGTGTCCGGCCCAGACAGTGCTCCGCGGTGCTCCAGAAAACGCCGTGTACACGCCTCAGGTGGGCTGGAGGCAGCGGCCCCCAGAGCTGCAGCGAGCCTCGCCCCGCAGGCCGGCCGCTTCTTGAGGCTGGGCCCTGGGCGTGGCAGGGCGCTGTGCTCGCTCAGCTGCCGCAGCCTGGAGGACATTTGAAGGTGAAACTAAAACGTGCAGGAAAATGAGCGCAGCCGGACGCACAGAAGCCACGGGCTGGAGCCTGAGGGGTTGGGGTGCCCCTCGGCCCACACGCCCTCCGAGCTGCAGCCACCCCCAGCACCCCCGACTCAGGCCGCCAAGCAGGGGTCTCTTCTGAGATTCCAAATGGACATTAAGTTCTTGTGCAAGGCCTGAGCCCATGGGGTCCAGTGACCGGAACTGCCCGGCTTCTGCCCACCGTGGCGGGGCTGTCTCCACAGCTGAGGAGCTGGCCGCCCACAGCCCTCCCGCAGCAAGGGGCTCCCGCAGCAAGGGGCTCCCGCTTGGGACCAGCAGCTCGTCTGCTGTGGTAGGGGGACGGTGGGGTTTCCTCAAGAGACACTGCAGTTCCATGGGGAGAGCCCAGAACTGGAAAGGCCAGGAACGGGGCTCCCCCGAGAAGGGGGACACTCGCCGTGCACAGGCCGCCCAAGGCTCAAGGCCGCGCAGCCACTAGGCGACCCCACAGCCAGCCTGGAGCTGGGGAGTCACTGGCTGGTGTCTGCGCAGAGCGGGGCCCAGCTGCGAGGCAACCCTGGGACACCCCGTTCCTGCCAGCTGGCGAGCTGCTGCGCACCCCAAGGCCCAGGCAGGGTGGTTCTGAGGGCTGGGTTGGGTCCCCCCAGGCCTAGTGGGGCCTCGCCTGGGACGGGGTCTAAGGAGGGCGAGGCCTGCAGCAGGCCTGGCCCAGCCTGACCACATCCTTGCAGAAGTGGGGCCGGGCAGGGCAGGCGGCCGCCAGGGCCCAGCACAGGAGGGCGCACGTCTGCTCCTGCGGGGAGAGGCCCCGGAGTAGCCCTGCCATGCCCACTGGGAGGGCTGGCTGCTCGTCCAGGCCGGGGGCTGGTTGGTGGCCCAAACTGGCCGGGCACGGCCGCAGTCGCAAGGCCCCAGCTCGAGCTGCAGTGCCAGCCACAAGGCTGCAGGTCACGGGGAACGGGACGGGGCTGCCGGCTGGCAGGGTCACACCAAGACTCCGAGGCTGACCACTGCCAGGTCAGGGCCTGCAGTTCCCCTTCGGCCCTGCCCCGGCACCTGCAGCCTGCTGACCAGGCCAGCCCTGGCCACCCCATTCTTCCCGGGCCCTCGCCTGTCAAACTGGGACGGAAGTGGCCCTCCTCGCCGCATCACTGCGGCCAGCGGCAGAGAGGAAGTGCTTCCAGGGCCGCTGACACGACGGAGACAGGCGTGTGCCGTGACTTTCCGGGAAGGACCTGTCTTTGTCCCAGACGCGCTGAAGTGGCAGGAAGGCGAGGGCACAGACTGATCTCCACGCTTTCCTCGGGGGAGGTCCGGGGACGACGACGACCTCACGTGTCTGAGAAGTAAAACTGGTAGCGTCCACGGTGTGCTGTGAGGAGCCGTGCAACACTTGCTCCACCGGCTCTCTGCCCTCCTGTCTCCTGAGTCTGAGAGCAGCTAGGAGGTGGCTGGCACGCAAAATGTGGCCTGCAGACCATCGCCAGGAGCCCAGCCCTCCCAGCCAACAGCACCGTACACCATAGAAACAAGCCTGTTAGGAATGATGTTTGAGGAGAGCTGGATGAGAGTCCTGATGTGGAGGCGATGGTGGTGATGGTGGAGGTGGTGGTGATGGTGATGGAGGAGGTGGTGGTGGTGGTGGTGGAGGTGGTAGTGATAGAAACGATGGTGGTGAAGGTGATGATGGGGGAGATGATGGTGGTGG
>JAGFMF010012182.1:1028157-1047478 GCA_019455555.1 Galemys pyrenaicus | reverse complement strand
AGAAACGATGGTGGTGAAGGTGATGATGGGGGAGATGATGGTGGTGGTGGTGATGGTGGAGGTGATGGTGGAGGTGGTGGTGGTGGTGATGGTGATGGTGATGGAGGAGGTGGTGGTGGTGGTGATGGTGATGGAGGAGGTGGTGGTGGTGATGGGGGAGGTGGTAGTGATAGAAACGATGGCGGTGAAGGTGATGATGGGGGAGATGATGGTGATGGTGGTAATGGTGGTGGTGATGGTGATGGAGGAGGTGGTGGTGGTGGAGGTGGTAGTGATAGAAATGATGGCGGTGAAGGTGATGATGGGGGAGATGATGGTGATGGTGGTAATGGTGGTGGTGGTAGAGGTGGTGGTGGTAGTGATGGTGGTGATGGTGGTGGTGGTGATGCTGGAGCTGGTAGTGGTAGAAATGATGTTGGTGGAGGTAATGGTGGTGGTGATGGTGGCAGCGGTGGCAATGATAGGCTAGCTGCTCAGCTGGCATTTTACTTCCTGCCCTGTGTTCCGGGAGGAGGAGCAGCCCAGCGGAGAGCAGAGAAGGGGCCGCTCAGCACAGAGAAGCAGCAGCTCAGAGGTCTGCTCAGAGCCCAGTGTGGGCCGAGCCCCACTGCGCCTGTGCTCTCGCGAGGCTGCTCCGGGAAGCCAGGCATGCTGTGCAGCGGCGAGGGCCAAGCCGAGGGCAGTGTGAGCCCAGGTAGCTGACTGGCAACACGGTTCCGGGCAGGGAGCTAGTCTTTGTTTCTCCCTGGCCTGGCGGGCACGGGTCCCTACCCAAGTCGCCGGCAGGGCCAGTCCGTTTGCAGAGCCATTTGGCCTGTGCGAGGCCCCTCTCCCCTTGGCACGGTTTGCTCTGAAGAGCGCGCCCGGCTCGAGGAGGAGGGAGACGGGGGCAGCTTCTGGCTGAGCGGCGTGAAGGGCGCGTTCTGTTCGCCCTCTCCTCCCCCATTCCAGCGACCCCCGTAGTGAGCGGCGTCCAGTTTGACCTTGCTGTCCAGTTAGTCTGATGTTGGCAGGAGGAAGCAGGGCCAGGGCCGGGCTCTCCGGATGGGCGTGCCGTGGGCCCGCCCGTTCCTCCTGCGCGAGCCTGCCCGCGGGCAAGGAGTGGACAGATGGCTCAGGGAACTGCACCCGCGCAGGCCAGAGTGGCCGTCACACGCGCATCTTCCGACCCTGCGCGTCCTTTGGGCTCGACGGTTTTTTCGGTCTCAGAAACAGAGTCCTGACCCAGCCACCCGCAGGGTGAGCCCCACCCAGCCTGGCAGGGAAACGGAGCGTGGACGGCAGCGGCACCAGCATGCCCGCGCAGGGGCTGCTGCTTCTCGGTGCGCCCTTCTCCTGCCCACGAGCCTCGGGGCGCTTCTTCCCGGGGGAGGCATGAGCCCCCGGACTCGTGAGAGGCCAGGCGCGCACTCGCCGTGAATCCTCCAGCGGCTTCCCTAAGAGGACGGCCCTGGCCACTGTGCCCGGGCGCTCAGAAGCGCGGGCGGCGAGATGCTGTGGAAGAGGCACGCGCTGCCTTACCCACCGCACGGTCGGGGGTCCTGGCGCCCGGCCCTCTCCCCCCTTGTCACTGTCACGGCCTCAGGCCGGCCCTGGCCCTTGAGGCGCACAGCCTCATGCGGGGCCTCCCCCTGTGAATGGGCTCATCGCTTCAGCGTTTACGAGCTGACCACCCCGGTGACCACCTTCCCCTCTGCGTGGCCAGTCGACGCCGTCTCACACCGTCTCTGCCGTCCTGCCGACAAGGTGTCACTCCAGCAGTGAGAAGAGAGAGGGCGAGGCCCTGACAGAAGCATCTTCATTCCGAGGCACCGGGGCCGCGGCAGTGCCAGGGGCATGGTCTGGACCTGCCAGCGGGTGCCGGCCGGCCAGGTGGGAAGGGGCGCGGGGTCTGGCGCCTGCACACAGGAGCGCCGGGTGGAGATGCCGCTCCGGCCTGAGTGTCCCAGGATCCCAGGGTGCCCCTGGGCCCCCGGAGTGCTTGGCGGGGCAGCCAGCAGGGGCCAGAAACGAGGGTCCCTGGCCCCACACATGCGGTTCAGACCCCAAGACCACCGGGCGGCAGGGTTCTCAGGAGCAGCCCTCTGCAGGGGCCCCGCTGGGAGTGGCCCACGAGCCAGCCGGCTCCACCCTCGGGCAGAGGAGCCCGTGGAGAGGCCTTGATGACGCTGCCCGTCTGGCTCCAGCGTCCACGCGGGGCTGCCGGGGACGTGCCTGCTGCCTTCACAGGGCGTGCGTGGGGTGGAGCGGCTGGTGGCCGCGTCCTAATGGCGACGGGCGCTGGCGGCAGGGCCCACGGAGCCCGATGTGCTGGCCTCCTGGCCCTTCCTGGGGACACTGCCGGTGGCCCCCACCACTGCTGCCCAGCACTCGCCCTCCCTGGACGTGCCAACGGCCCTGCCCGCACGGCACACGTGCACACACTGCTCGCACACGCGTCAGACGCTGCACGCGAGGGCCTCGCCGCCTCCCGAGCCCGCAGACAGCCAGCCCCGCTCCTGCCTTGCTGCCCCACAGTGCCATTCCCAGGCGGCCACGTCTGCGGACTCACCCATGCTGGGGGGACGGGCCCCCAAGCCAGATGAGACGTCGGAGTGGCCCAGCCCCCGTGGAGGGAGGCGTACTCCCCATGCTCAGCCTGGAACCCGGAGGTTGCTGGAGGCGGCTGCTGGGCCGGAGGGCGAGGTGCCCTGCTCTCCTCCAGATATGCGGGGACGGGGCGTCCTCTTGGCCGTGGGCCTGGCCGCCACCCTGAAGCTCCCTCCCTCCAGGCCGCCAGCGAGGTGGTGGCCCGTGGGAGGCTGCCCTCAGCTCCCCGCCAGGGGCCGCCCGGCTCCCTCCCCAGAAACAGAACCGGGCCTCAGGACAGGCCCCTGGCCCAGGGCCGCATGCTGGCCAGTGGGCTGCAGCCAGAGCGGTGCCAGCCTGAGTGTCCCCGGGAGTCCCCAGGAGTCCAGAGAGGCGCCGCCCTCCCGCCTGCCCGCCAGTCAGGCCCAGCGCCCCGCACACACCAAAGAGACGCTCCACGGAGGGCCAGCCCTGGCCACAGCCTCACCGCTCAGCTCCCCTCCCTGCCCCCAGGGGCCGAAGCTGCTGTTCCCCGCTACTGCCTGCCCAAACGGGGAGACGGCCTGCTCTGGATGCAGCCCCACCCCATTCTTCACCCGACCCGTGCACCCGAACAATCCTTATTCAGTGGGATGAGGAGCAATTAACAGGACGAGGGATTTATCAAGGATAAGTCATGCCAGACGGTTTTGACAGCTTGTTTAGAGTGAGACAGACTCAAAACCCGCGGCTAGGTGCCGCGTGCACTCGGACGGTGCGGTGCCGGCACTGGGCTTGCGAGGCCACTCTTGCCGGACAGTCCGGCCCACCTGGGACGAGACCGGCTCAGCTTCCAGAAATGGAGCTGAAACCCAGAGGCAACGCACAGGGGACTGCAGCAGGCGCCGGGCTGGGTCTCCGGACAGAGCCGGCGGCCGGGGACAGCCCCGCCCTCTGCGAGTAGGGCTGCGTCCCCAGAAGCCCGGCTCACGCCCCAGCTGGCCCACGCACACCCCGCTGCCCTGCCGGGGTGATCGGCCTCTGTGGGTGAGTGGGCCGGCACCCCATGAAGAGGGAGAGGACCCCCGGACCCGCACCGGAGTGGGGCCAGAGCCTCTGCGCGCTGAGAGGGCTGAGAGGCAGGAGCCGTCCTGGCTCAGAAGCCAGCCCTGCTGTGGCCATGAGCCCGCTCAGGGCTCTGGCTGCGCCCGGCGGGAGCCTGGGAGTGGGAGGGCTGGCGGCCGGGCCCGCCCGGAGGGCTGCGGGGAGCGTCCTACCCTCGGGACGCGAGATGTGGGCCTGGCAGCGAGGAGGACCAGCAGCAGACGGCAGCGAGGGCCTGGCAGCGACGAAATGGCCCTGACCCGCCCTGGGCCGATGACCCTGTTCCTGTGCTCAGGCACTGTGCTCTCGCCCCTCCCTGCGCTCACCACTCGCCCAGAGTGAGCCCGAGTCCGTTTCTCCCAGCCAGAGGGCTCGGCTTTCAGAACATTGTGCTGGAGGGTCCATGCTCGGGGGTCCGTGCTCTGGGGGGTCCGTGCTCGGGGATCCGTGCTCTGGGGGGTCCGTGCTTGGGGGTCCGTGCTGTGGGGGGTCCGTGCTTGGGGGGTCCATGCTCGGGGGGTCCGTGCTCGGGGTCTGTGCTCTGCCCCAGGCCTGTCCTCTTGCTGCACTGTCCGTGTCTCTGTGGCCTGGAGCGGCTCCCGTCAGGGCAGATTCGCTCATCTCCAGGGAGCCCTGTGCTCGCTCATGGCAGGCACCGTCTGCTCTCACAGCTAGCCCCCACCCAGCCCGCTGCCCACGGGTGTGGCCTGCAGCGGGGAGGAAGGTCCGTGCTCGGTGCTCGGATGTCTCCACCTGGGGGACGTGCTCGGTGCTTGGATGTCTCCACCTGGGGGACGAGGCTGCAGCAGCGGCGGCCGGATGGAACCTGTCAAATGAGCAGTTTGAGGGAGGGAAACTTCAGCTGTTGATGGCATCACGCAGCCGAGGGGGCCGCTACGGTGCATCCTTCTTCGACTCAGGCCCTGCAGGCCGCGGGTGCCACTGGCTGCAGGGGTGGGCCTCCTCCTGCCTGGGCGCCAGCATCCTCCAGGCCTCGGCAGAGCCCGCCTCTCAGACCAGACGGGAAAGCCAGCCCCTGAGATGCTGCCCGCCCCGTCCATGGCCGGGAAACAACACCCCAAGTCCCTCAAAGGGCTGGTCACAGCTGCCACCTGCAGACAGGGCTGGCGGGTCGTCTCTGGGGGCCCCTGCGACCAGGAGCCACGCCCAAGCGTCACACGGGCGTGCTGGCTGCAGGGGCCACTGCACCCTGAAAGCTGCGCCCCAGACAGAGCTGTGCCTGCTCCTTCCCAGCCCCCGTCATAGCCCCCACCGCCCGGAGGCAAAGGAGGAGCCCAGAGCCACGCCCAGAGCCTCCTGAGTGCACCCTCCTCAGTGCCTGGCACCCCGGCCAGCCAGTCGGCGTGGGAAGCTTCTGCCGTTTCCCCCGAGACCGGGAAGCTCCCTGAACGCCCACACCTGTCCGTTCCCTTCGAAGCACGTGGAAGCGAGGGGTGGGGGGGGGGTCTCCTGCCGCTGCCAGTGGAAGGTGGGAGGCCTGGGGGACACCAGCCTGAGCGCCTCGGGCCTGCAGGACCAGCTCCGCACTGCCCCAGCCGGCCGGATGGCTTCAAGGTGGACCCCAGTGAGCCCCACAAGCCTCCCGAGTGGGAGGAGCGCCTGGAGGGCTCTGGACGGGTTTCCTAGAGAAGAGGGGGGTGGGTTCCGGTGAGTCGGCTCTGGGCTTCCGCGCCGGGACAGACTTGCGTGGCTCTGCGGGCTCCGGCCTCAGCGCCCACCAAGGGGGATCAGAGAGGGCCCCCCACCCCCTCCCCGGCTGCATGGACTTGGACTCCCAGGGTTTGGGGCAGGGGAGAGGAGGCTGACCCTTGCTGAGGGACTCTGGAGAAAGGTCCCTCTGCTGGCACCGAGGGGAAGGGCACCGGGCACCCCCAGCCCACATCACCAGGGGTGTGGCCTCACCAGGCCTGCAGCTCCCACCGTGTGACCCCCACTCCTGCTGTGTGGCCACTTTCCAGGCCGCCATGGTGCCGCGTGTCCACGGCATGCTTGCTTGCCGGCACACCCATGTGTGCACCCATGCACAAGCAGGAACAGGCACACGAGTCCACATAGTTACACAGGTGCCCCCACATGTGCACACAGACATGCCCGCATGCCTGCACTCGCTGCACGCACACACTCCCGTGTGCACACATTCCTGTGCACACACACACATGCTCGCACACCCTCCCGTGCGCACGCCCGCACTCGCTGCACGCACACCGCCCCCAGGCTGCACCTTGCTCTGGCCTCCGGGGACCCTCGGGCTGAGAGGAGACAGGATCGCTCAGGGCTTGGCTTCACTGAGGCTGCACTGGCCAGTGCTGGCTGGGGTGGGTGGGCCCTGCACTGTGGAGAGGACAGGCCCGGGCTGGAGGGGGGCGGGTCGCAGCCCCCACCGCCCGCAGGAGGAGAAACCCCAGACGAAGGGAGGGCAGAGCGCGCTGCGGCAGTGCATGAGCCGGCGACAAGGGTCTCCGTGCGCTGTGTCTGGCAGGATGGGACGCGGCGGCCGCCCCCGAGGGATAGAGCCAGCGGGGAGCTCGGGCCTCTCTGGGAAGGAGGCTGGGGCACGGCACCGGCCACAGGGACCTGGACTGGAAGGTGGAGGCCAGCGGGGTGCAGAGGGTACCCCTCACACAGCCAGCCCTGGCTGGCGCGGGTCATACACAGAGCTGGTGAGGCCGGTGGCTGTGGCAGCTGCCCCAGCCAGGGTACTCAGTGAGGCGGTATCTGGCGACAGGCAGCCTCGTGCTCTTGTGGGGGAAATGTGGAGGACCCGAGAGCAAAGGTGCTGGGCGGGGGGGGCTGTCCAGGAAGAGCCGCTCACCCTGCTCCCCAGGCGGGGTCTTGGGTGCTGGACACACAGCTGCTCGCGGCCCAGACCCACCTGCTCTGGAGAGTGTGGCTCCGGGCCCCCTACCGGCGGTGGAGGTCTCAGCCCTAGGGCCCCGACACAGTCGCAAGTCCAGCTCGTGCCTCTGACCCGTATGCTGAGCTGCCAGCCCCGCTCCCGTCCTGGGCACCGGCCCTGCCAGGATGGCCCGCCCCAGGATGGCCGCCGCTGGCCTCAGACGCAGGCCAGTGAGCAGGCGCCCGCAGTGAGGAGGGGAGGGCCAGTGGCTCGGGGGCTCGGGCACCCCACGCCCCAGCCCAGATGCCCTGGGAGCCCCTCCCTTAGGGGCTCTGGTGAAGCTGCCTCTGTCATGGGGTATCTCCTACCCTTCTCCCCAGGAGCCCCAAGAGCCCCTGTGGGCACCCACGGTGATGGAAGGGGCTCGTCTTAAGTAATAGCAGCCCCTCTTGCTGCTCCCTCGGGCCACGACCAGGGTTTGGAAGCCGGGACGGGGGGGCCCAGCACCCACCCCAGGTCACGTGTGCCTCCTGCTGAGAGCCCGCTCTCCAGGTGGGGAGCCTCCCAGCGTACCCCACGGCCTGGCAGCCCCTGTCCCGCCTCGGGAGGGGGAGCCAGGGGCGGCCACGTCGGGCAGGAAGGTGCTGCCGGCCCTCCCGGGCCTGGTCTGCAGAGTGAGCGGCCTGGCCCGGAGCGTTCCCCGCCGGGGTCTGGGCTCAGAGGAGGGGGCTGCTGCGGGAGCCGCGGTCACCTGGCGTGGCCTGGGTATTAATAATCTTCCCAAATTAAATGTCCTCAGGCTGCCGGCCCATGCTGGGGACGGCCATCTGCTACGTGCCTGCACTCTTTGGACGTGACCCACTTTTTGCACTGTGGCTCATCAGCCAGGAGACGGCTCTGCTTTCTGGGGTGCACTCGGGGGTGTGTGATTAACGTGCTGGTTTGCCCTCTGCCCTGGCTGTGTGGGCCACGAGTGGGGCAGCCCGGGCTGGCAACCGAGGCCCCTCTGCCTCCCAGCTGGCGGGTTTCAAGAGCCAGCCCTCACCTCATTGGCAAGCCCACGCACAGCTGTGCAGGCTGCGCACTGCCCAACCCCAGGCGGTCTCGGGGTTATGGGAGCAGGGGACAGGATGGGATTCAACCAGCAGCAGGTGAAGTAGCGTCGGTCTTACCAGCAGGTCAGATTAGAACCAATTTGTCAAAATGGAGTAACAAGGCAACCTGAGCCGCATCCTCTGCATTTCAGAGTGAGGCTCATGAGAACAGCCTGAGCGACCTCCTGAGCTGTTTGTTGAAAGAGTAACAGAAAGCGGCATCGGTGCCAACGCAGGGCCCCGGGCACGCGGCAACAGCCGACACCGTGAGTTCACCCCCGGCCAGGCCAGGCCTCCGCCCTCCTTGGTGGTCAGCGCCAAGGTCACCGGCCGGAGCCTGAGTGTGCCCCAGGGGCTGGGGGGTGGCCGGCGCAGCGCCACGTGTGCAGCAGGCGGGAGGCGGTACTGTGCACCCGTGTACCCGTGCACCCGCCGTGAGAGCAGGACCGCCCGCGCAGCCCATTCCTGGCGGCTGGGGGCGCTGCCGAGCAGCGGGCGACCCTGTCCTTGGCCCAGTGACTCCCGGTGAGGTGGCAACGCTGTGGGGGTGGGGGCTCTGGCTCTCCTGACAGCCAGACGCTCCCCCAGCGCAGCCCGTGGGACGTGCAGCCCGTCCGGAGCCACCTGGAACCCTCTTCGAGCCGGTGCCTGCGCCTCCTCTCGCTCCAGGGGCCAAAGGAGGCCGAGGGGCGCCAAGCAAATGCGGTTGGGGGTGGCCCTGAGTGCATGCTCGAGAAGGGACACGGGGCCTCGTGGAGGGTGTTTCCACTGACCGCCACGAGGGCCCTCCCTCTCCTCCCTCTGCACGAGCTGCCCCCGGGGCCTGGAGACCGAAGTCCCCGAGGACGATGACCGCACACGCCGGCCCCTGGCTACGGCCCCTGCCCGCGGGGAGTCTGGCTTGGCCTTGAGCCCCAAGCCGCCGTCGGGCCACCGTGCAAGGGCCCACTCCCAGCGTGCTGCCGTCCTGGCTCGGGTGGGGAGTGGACGGCGGCTCCGTGCCCCTCCCAGGACGCCACGCCAGGAAGGGGCCCACGAGGGGCCGGCCAGGGCCGTGGCACATCCTGGCCGGGTGTCCACGGTCGCTCCCTGGGAGGCGCCGGTGGGCGGGTGTCCCTGGGGCCGGCGCCGCACTGCACTGGGACAGCAGCGCCGGCTGCGCTCCCCAAGGAGCTGGCCCTGCCTGCCCAGTGCGCCCGTCCCGCTCCCCCCGCGGGAGACACCCCAGGAGCAGGCACCGGAGCTGAGCAGGATGGGTGCTGCCCCTGCCACAGCGCCCCCACCCCCACTGGGCCCTGCCGGCCACTGCCCCCGCCCTGCAGGGGACCACACCCTGGACCAGCTGGGGGGCTGTGATGGGGCAAGTGCCCGGGGTGGGCGCCCAGGGAGGGAAGGCGGGAAGCAGCGGGCCACGGGCCACTGCGTCCAGCACGGCCAGCCGCTTCCCTGCCCCCGCCTCTGGTCACGGCTCCTTCTGGGAGGGTGCCCACGTCACATGGGCCCTGGCTCTGGGCGCAGCGTGAGGCCAGCCCTGCCCTCGTCCTCGGAGAAATACCAGTGACCAGCGGGGGAGGAAGGGAAAGGCATGCCTGGGCAGGAAGTGGGGCCCAGCTGCTGCCGGCACTGCCCCCCTCCCTGGGGACCTGCCCTCCTGGCCTGGCTGGCCCCACGCAGCCTGCTCCCAGGCCGCAGCAGCAGGACAGAGGGGGCCCGGCCGTCCCGTCTAGCTGGCCAGTGGAGGGGCGGCTGGGGCCCCGCTCTCCAGCTGGCCGCACGAGGGGTGCGCGGTGGGCATGGCTCTAACGCCCCTCCTCTGCTCTGCACAGACTCCCGACGGCCATCCTCCGGTCCGACTCGGGAATGACAGGCCCAGGAAAGGCCCCTGGCTTAGGTCACTGACCCGGGCAGGAAAACTGCCTTCTGCGGGGCCCCCCACTCGGGGTCTAAACCTCCGCTCTGAGGCCTCTGGACGTGCCCATGGAGCGCCCCCAGATGGGGCCCTCGGGGGCATGGTGCTGCCCACCTCGCCTGGGGCGCTCACCAGGCTGGAGAAAGGAGGGGAGTCCGTCTACCCCAGTGTTTCCGTGAAACAGGTGCAGTTGCTGGGACAGAACGGCGGGAGCCCCAGCTGGTCTCCGACCCAAAGTCGGCCCAGGACGACGCCCCGTCACGTTTCCCCCGGGCGTCCCTGGCGCGGCCCCAGCACCTGCACGCTGGAGACAGGGAGTCAGACGCCTTGCCAGCGTCCCCGCGGCTTCCCGGCCCCATCAGGTCCACGCCGAGACCACCCGGCGTGCTCCCGGGCCGGCCCTTCTCCCCGGGACAAGCACCTGGTGTGCTGGGGCCTCGCGCCTCACCCGCACCGGAGTTCCTGCAGCCCTTGGCGGGCGGGGGCCTCGGGGTCTCTCCGCAGCCCCTGCAGCCCCTCTGGGCGCCCGCTGCCTCACCTGAGGACCGGGGATCCCGTCTTTATCCCAACGAGCAGTCCCACGGATGTCTTCCTGCCTTGACGAGCCACAAAATTTAGGTGCTGGGAGAGATACTTCAATTTCAAGCTCAAAGATTACTTTGGGTCCCGCAGGACTCTGAAGCAATTTAGAGCTGATACCCTGAACAAGAGAAAGGTTAGAAGATTAAGACCAACTGCTGTTTGGATAAATGGTTGGTAATTGCCCACATCCGCAATTATACACGGGCACATAATTTCTTTTCTGCTACCTTCCTCCTCTCGTCCGTCAGGGTTTATGCGGGAGGAGCCGCCTTGACCCTCTTCTGCTCCGCCTCGTCCGTCAGGCCCCGCACGCTGCAGAAGCTAGGGCGTCATCGGCACAGCGGCCTGGGCCCCACACGCCCCTGGAGCGGGGCGCCAGCCAGATCACCCGCGGGTCCTCCGGGAGCTGAGGGACTGCCGCCCCGGCGCCCTGCTGCGCTCTTTGTGGGGCCTTTAAACTGGCCAGTGCTTTTCCTTCCTACTTGACGGTGCCCCACGCCTCGCAGAGACCCACGCGGCAGGGAGCCGCGGCTTTCTGGAGACGGTTTGTCCAAATCTGGGGTGTGCTTCCCAGGACACGCGTGCAGGACTGACAAGCTCCAGGAACCTCCCCGAGCTCCCCCCGAGGCCTGGCTCTGCCCCTCCCCGCACGCGCCTGAGAGTCTGCACCAGGAGAAGGAGGGAAGCCCGGCCTGCTGGCGGGGCCGAGCCGCCTTGCCATGCCCTGCTGTGGTCGCACCTGCCGCTGCCTGGAAGGGGTCCCCTCCCCAGGAGCCCCTCCGCAGTGTCCCGGCTGCAGGGCCGCCCGTGCCGGGAGCACCCCAGCAGTGCTCTCTGCCCCGTGGTCTCCTCAGCACAGCCAGACGCCCTGAGCTGGTTCCGTGACCCCGGGATCCACGTGGAGCTGAGGGCGCAGCCAAGCGCAGGGCGACCCCGTGGAGCTGACCCTGCGGCCGGCAGGCGAGAGAGCCGCGCACGGCTGAGGGCCGCCGCCTACACTGTCCGGTCCTCCGGGGCTTGCACATCCCGGCCTGCAGGGGTCTCGGTCCGGCTGCCCCGCCGCCTGCCCACAGGGCCAGCCCCAGAGCGCCGCCCCGACCCGGGCTGCCTGCGGCTGGGGAGCAGAGCCCAGCTCACTGCATGCCCGGCTCTCCCCGGGGCCCGCCCTGCTCCCAGCTACTCCGCGGGCGGGCGGTTTGGGGCGTCCTGGGCTGAGGCCATGGTGGCTCCTGGTGTCCGCGGGCAGGACACTGCTCAGCGTGGCCCGGGACTCGGCCCTGGAACCACGCGTCCTGGAACGCCCGCGAGAGCAGCCCGGCCTGGCCCTCCGTCCCGGCTTGGCCCTCCCTGTTGCCCCAAGGGAGCTCGGACAGCGCCAGGCTCGGGCCATCAGGACCAGGCCACACAGGGCTGGCAGGTCCCTGGGAGCCAGGGGGTGCCCGGGGCGGATTCTCAAGTCTCTGCACCCCAGACACTGCCCCCCACCACCAGGACAGGGGTCGGGAAAGGCCATCCTGTTGGCCAGGGGGACCCGGCTGAGAGCTGGCGGGCGGCCTGGGGGCCTGGGGGCAGGCTCACCGGCCGTGCACTGGGCCAGCGGGCTGGACATCGAGGGGGATGCAGCAGGTGGGGTGAGGAGGCTCCTGTGGACAGCCCGTTAGGGCTTAGCCAGCCGGGGGCGGGAGGGCTCCTGGCTCCAGCACCTGTTCCCCACTTAGCCGAGAGCACAGGTGCCACAGCAGAGGCAGCAGCAGGGGCCGCCGGGCCGCTTCTGAGGAGGCATGGCCGCTGGCGGAGGGCCCTGAGAGCAGCGTGGGGGCCGGCTGGGCAGCTCTGCGTGCTGGACCCCAGGCCGTGCTCCCTGGCCTCGGACCAGCCCGAGAGCTCAGTGCCTGCGGCACCAGCGCATCTCCAGTGCTCCCTCCAGGCGGGAGCGCCTCTGCCGTCCGGCACGCCGACAGCCCCCCAGGGCACCACCACCCACCAGTGTCCGGTCTGAGGCCCCCGCCCTCCTGGGCCTGGATGCCGCGCGGTGCCTGCAGACAGCACCGTGCAGACTGCACAGGTCTGGAACGTTCTTGCTCTCTGGGCAGCCAGGTAGGGGGGACCGCAGGCCGGAGGGCCGTGGGCCCCAGCAGAGGACACCTGCTGCTTGGGAACCAGCCCCTGGGGGTCTGCAGGAAGCCGCCCGCAGGCCGGGCTGCTGATGGGCCACCCCCTGCCGCTGTGGCTGGAGGCGCCCTGGGCCCCCTTCGCAGTCGAGTCACGGCCCGCACAGGGCCAGCGCTGAAAGGGCACCTCTGCACAGCCCCAGCAGAGCCCCCGGGGTGGGCACGCAGCAGAGCCCGCGGCCTGGCGTGTCGCTGGACGCCACAGCCCAGCCGCTGGTCCCTGCTGGCTGCGGACTCGGCCCTGGAGGCAGGAGGTGTCCGCTCGGGGCCCAGCAGGTCTGCGGGGTCAGCAGCCACCCGTGGCCAGGCAGGCGTCTGGCTTCCGGCGCAGGCCGGGAGGGGGTGCCGGGCCTGCGCCCTGACCTCCCCACGGAGCGGGGGCGGCTCGCTGAGAGAAGATCATTTTCAATTTCTGCCCCAGGTCACAGAACAAGTTAACGGAGTCACGTCAGCGACCTGGGCCTCCAGATTTCTAGTCCGGCGTTAATTTAAATGTTAATCTGAAATCTGCGCTTAAGTCACTGGAGTTTCGAGTTTATTAGAGCAGGCGGTGGCGTGGGTCCTCCTGGGGGGCCGGTGGGTCACGTTGCCTGCCAGACGGCGGCCCCGCCGGCTTGCACCAGGCTCCGCCTGTTGCCCTCCGGCCCCTTGATGCGGAGATGGGAGGCGGTGCGGGTTCAGACGACCCTTGGGGCTCAGGTGCACGTTTTCTGGAGCGTCCCAGCCCGGCGGGCGGGACTCCACAGGTGGCCTGCAGCGGGCAGTGCAGTGCCCAGGAGGGCGCCTGCCCTGAGGCTCCCTGGAGTGGGACCCCCCGCCTTTAGGGCCTTGGGGGGCAGGCCACGCAGGTGTCGCTGCAGCTGCCTTGAAGGCTCCCGTCAGGGCCTGGGGCTGGCGCCAGTGCAGTGGGGAGCCCAGTTAGGGCGCTCCCTCTGGGCCAGCGAGGCTGGTGCAGGGGGACGGCCTCGGGGACCGCCCGCTCTCGGACAAGGGCCCAGGCCGGCGTGGCCCTACGGTTCAGGCTGGCCTGTCCAGGCCCGCGCTCGGTCCCCATACAGGCTCAGCCCCTGTCTCCTGCAGGGGAGCCCCCTCTGACCTCTGGGGGTGACAGAGCCTGGCGCCCCAGGGAGAAACGCCCCAGAGCAGCGGCGCCCGAGCCCCTCCCAGAGAGGACGCGCTCCCCTGCAGGGCCCCGACGCTTGTCTGTCGGGGAGGGTCAGGCTGCTGGATGCCGGGAGAGCACGTTGTGCCAGAGCCGAGCGGCAGCAGGGGCCTGAGAGCCTCCCGAGGCCGGACGCGGTGGGTTCTAGGCAGCACTCGCAGCCCTCTGGGGCCCAGCACCAGCCAGGCCGGGCAAGAAGCGGCCCCCACCCGCCTCCACCACCTTTGTGGGCACAGCCTGGGCCCGCAGACCCTGCTCTAAGCCAGTGCCGAGGCGGCGAGGCAGGGGAGGGGCCGGGGCCTGGCGTCTGAGCCCTGCGCCCAGGGCTGCCCGCCCCCTGGCCCTCACAGCCCTCCACCCACCTCCTCTTATGGTGGAAACCGTTGGCCGGCACTTCTCTGGCTCCTGCCCTTCCCAGGTGTGGTCCAGGGTGGGGCTGGCGTGATTCCCGGGCACGGCCCTGTCGGGGCCTCCCGGGGCCATCGCCACGCCCCTTGCAGCTCCGAGCAGCAGAGATGCGCTCGCTCTCGTCCTGGGGCCGGAGCCTTGCCGCTGCCCTTCTGTGTCCACTCAGACTGTGGCGGCCTCTGCGCATCTGCTGCAGGCCTCTTCTCGGGAGGAGACAGTCGCGCTGGGCTCCGTGCCATGGCGCTCAGCTCGCGGCTGTCGATTGGGACACGCGTGCCGGGACTCCAGCTGGCCTTCGGGGGAGTGCAGCTCGGCAGTGAGGTGAGGCTGTTTGCATATCGGGGTGCCTGCGGCTGACCGTCGACCCCGGTCACTAGGCACCTCGAAGGCGCTGCTCCTTGGCCCCCGGCGCCCACGTCCAAGTCTCAGTGACTGTGTCCTCGCCCGTCCACTTCCGCTGAGAAGGAAAATGTCCCACCGCCTCGTGCCCCTGGGCTGACCTGGCCCAGGCCTGGCCACAGCCACGGGCCTCAGAGATCAGGTCCGGTTCAGACCAGTGGAGACTGGCTCTGGGGCGGGGAGGGCTCGTCCTAGACACTCTCAGCCCCCGCAGCTGTGCCAAGCCGGGGCTGCCCGCCAGCAGTGCCTGCTGGGGCTCGGGACAGTCAGAGCCGAGCGCTGGCCCTGGCGGGCGGCAGGTGGGGCCCGGAGAGGGGCGTCCCACCAGCTGGCCGGAGACCAGGCGACCTGGGTGCCGCAGCCGCCGTGGCCAGACCACTGCTGGGCCAGCACGTCGCCATGGCCACCCATTGCACCAGTGCCTCCCGTCGAGGCCTAACCCGGATGTGCAGCCCGGCACGGTGAGCTTGTCCTCGCGAGCCCAGTGGGCCCGGAGCGGAAGCCCTGCGTTCTGCGGCCTGCGGGCAGGCTTCTCCCCTCCCACTCCCTCTGCGCGCGGCACTGCCGGGCGGGCGGGCAGGGCCAGGCGCATCCTGCCGTGGGCCCGGCCGAGCAAAGCCGGTCTCCGGTCAGCCTCTGTCCCTGAAGTCAGCCAGACGCACCGTCTCCTCCTGGCTTGGCGTCTCTGCTTGTCAGCCCAGGTCACCTCCGGGCGGTCACGCCTTGAAAGACCGTCTCTGGGTTGCTGGACGTGACTTCCGTGAGACGGCGACGGCAGGGGAGTCCGGGAAGTGCCGTCTGCCCAGGCTCTCTCTGGTCTCTGCCGGTTAACAGCAGCCAGTGAGGAGGGGCTGCAGGGAGGGTCGGTCCAGAACTCTGGGGGCGGAGCGGGCGGCGCAGGCAGGACACCCGGGCCAGCCACGGGCCGCCACGCCCACTACGGGCGGGAGAGCAGACTCAGAGCGGCACCCGCAGGGCTGCAGCCCCAGGATTCTAAGCTGGCGAGGCCGGACTCAGCACCACGTGGCCGAGGGCCCGACCAGGAGGGAGCCCGCCGAGTCGGGCAGGCCAGGCCAGGGCGAAAGCGGCTTGCATGGCAAGTCCACACAGGGTCTTTGCGAGCCCCGAGGACGCAGCGTTTCCAGAGCAAGAGGTTTGTTCCCAGATCTGGAGTGCCGAGCCAGCGTGAGCGCTAGAAGCCGTGACTGGCCCAGGCCGCCTCCTCTGCTGGGTGTGGCAGTCTCCTTGCGCCCCCGCCCATGCCGGAGCCCGTCCTGCTGACTGCTCGGCCCAGGGCACTCAGACCCCTGCTGCGGACAGCCATCTCCCATGGTCAGCTCAGCTCCCGCGTGGCTCGCGGCCTGGGGGCGCTGGGGCTGCACGCCCAGTGGTCAGGAAGCTTGTTGGGGAGTCCCGTGGGACAGAGGGTGCACGGCGCAGCTGGCTGTTGGAGCAGGGGGACCGGAGAGGACAGGCAGGGCCCAGGGCAGCCCTGGTGCCCCTCTCTGCCAGACATGGGCTCCCTGCCCTGCTAGCCACCAACGTGCCTGGCACCAGCAGGAGACGCGCGCTGCCCATGCAGGCCTCTCAGCGCCGGGTCCGGGGCCATTCGGTGGGGCGGGCGCAGAGGCAGCCCGGGCAGCGTCATGCAGTGTCCTGGGCAGGAAGGACCGCTGCGGAGCGAGACCCGTGGCCTCAGGGAGGGCCACCCCAGCGGGCCCCCAAGCACCCTCCTCGGGAAGGAGGTGGGCAGCCAGCGACGGAGCCGTCAGCTCGTCTGAATGAACTTGTCAAAGCGCCTACAGTGTGACGGGCCGCAGATCGATCCCGAGCACGGCGGCTGTCGTTAAATCGATAGCCTGTACCTACACGCACACACGTGCACACACACACACACACGTGCACACACATGCACACACTCACACACATGCACACACACTCGGGGGCTCAGGGGAACCCCCAGACTCGTGGGGCGGCCCGGGGCCCTATGTTCGGGGCGTTTTACGAGCGATTCTCCATGCTGGCCGCTTTGTGCCCACGCCTGGGAGCCTCTGCCTTGCCGGTCTGCTGGGCCTCACAGGCTGATCTGCAAGCCGAGGCGCCGTCTGATGGCCAGACGTCACGGCCACTGACAGGGCTGACGGTGCCGCCTTAGGTCCAAGGTCGGGCTCGGTTTCCCAGCGCTGACCTGTGCGGGGGTGCGGCACGCAGGCCCGGCCTCCGGCGAGAGCAGCGCGAGCCCGTGGGCTCGTGCCCGGGCTGGAGTCGCCACCCCACGACGCCCCTACACCCCTCCGGGCGGGACGTCGCCCCAACGGCTCCCTGACTCTGCCTCCAGCTGCCTCCCGGGCCGGCCGGAGGGTGCTCTCTGAAAGGTCGCACAGGCCCCGCACCCAAACCCCTCACCCAGGCCCCCAGGGCAGCAGTTCTGAGACGCCAGCGGTGACAGAGATAAGATGGTGACAGCAAGTCGCTCCAGCCGCGAACAGGACACAGGAGGACATGTGACTCGTGTGCCTCAATCCCAGTGGAATGCGGCCCGGGACCTGAATGCCACCTGGGGCTTCGAGAGGGATCACCCCAGTGGTCAACTTCCTCCGGCCACAACCCTCCCGCCGGAAGGAACTCCAAAACTTTCCACTCCAAAGTGCCCGCCTGTAAAGCTCAGCGCCTGTGCTTTGGGCGTGACTTCCCTGCCCCCACTCTGGGCATGGAGAGCCTCGCCCGGGGCGCAGTACAGGTTCCCGCTGGTCAGAAACGTGGCCTGGCTCCCTCTCTCTCTCTGTCCCTTGCTCTCTCGCCCAACCGCACTGAAACCTTTCACCTCCGCCTGGCCACAGGCCCACGCCGCGGCCTCGCCCGGCCTTGTCCTCACTGGGCCCCAGGCCTCTGGCCTCGCAGGCCTGCAGACGCCCGCTGGGCCCACACCAGAGCCTCCGGCAGAGGCCGTCGGGAGCAGGGCTCCTCAGGGCCGACTGCAGAGCGGGGCCAACCCGGGCACGCCGGAGCGGAGACCAGGCCCCGATATTCAGACTGCGCGGGGGGGGGGGGGGGGGGGGGGGGGAGTGCGCACGTGCACAGGCGAGCCCCCGGGGAATCCTCGAGAAGCCTCTGGACAACAACTGAGGCGGTGGCCTGGGGAGCAGCCCCAAGGGGCGCCCCAAAGGAAGTACGGTGGTCCGTGAGGCGGGCAGGTGGTGAGGGGGACCTGCCCACTTGCCGGTCAGGGCAGTTCCGGTCCCCCCAGGCGGCCGCCCCCTTGCCAGGCCAGCTCGCCCTCCTGACCCTGGACAGCCCCCCCTCCCGCCTCACAGTACCCGAGTCCACTTCCTTGTTTGCTGGGCGCTGGGGGCCTCCGAGAAGACTCGTGGGGTGACTGGGAGGAGACTGGCCTGACCCGCTGGCCTGCCGGGCGTCTGACTCCCCTCGGCCTTCGCGCCTTCTAGCCGGTGGACCCAGGCGGTATCTCCTGGGACGCCCTCACCCAGCACTGCAGTTAAACCAAAAGCGATTTTATTTGTTTGCGAGTGTTTTAATCAGATTTTGAAGATGCTCTACTGCTGAAGATGAAAGCGATGCTTGTCGGAGTAATTTTTCATAGCTCTGTCTTTTGTGCAGCTAGATCAATAACCCAGCGGGGGCCGGGAGCAGGCTGCACTTTGCATCTGCGGGAGCTTCGGAGAGCCGGGAGATGCAAAGTACGCTCGGATTATTCAGACACGTTTGGCAGAACACGTAGACATAGGCCATGCTCAACGCCCTCAGATCCCTGCAGCGAAGGTTTCTGAGGGGCTCCACCTTGCCTTTGGGGCAGCTCCTCCCTGAGAGGGGGGTTCCTCCTGCCACAGGATGCACCAGACTCCCCCCAACCTGCGGGAATGCTGCTCCCCTGCAGACCCACCCCTCCAGGTCCCGTGTCACGCTCACCCCCAGGCGCACCCCCAGGGCCCAACAGAACACCCCGACTGTCCTAGAGAAGGGTGGTGTCCTGCAGCTTTGCTGGTGGCCGGGCCCGAGAAGGGCAGCGAGCCCCGCACGCAGGACGCTGCCCCCGGGGCTGGTGTGGACGCGTGCTGCAGAGCCTGCTCCGTCTTGTTTCAGCACACCCTGGCGGGCTGGGCGCGCCCAATGAGAACAGCAGCAGAAGCTGAAATGAGCCACAGGGCTGGGAACCGGAGTCCGCACGGCTCGTCTCTGCAAATTGCACGATTGCCTGGGCGCTGACTGGCTATGCTGAGCATATTGCATTGTTTCGTGGCCTGAATGCGTTTGTTCTGCTCCCTAGATCAGCCTAATGCTCTCCCAGCAGGAAGTTTATTGCAAAAATAAATCATTCTGACTCGAGAGGAACAGAAAAATGTACATCTTGTACCCAAAACTGAAAGATGAACTGAGAAGTCACCGTCCAGGCCGACAGCTCCTTGCGTGCACCCCCTCCTGCGCTGCTGAACCCCCACGAGTGTTCGTGGTGCAGTGCGCCATCACGGAAGCCAGCAAAGGGTTAATGGGACTTTGCATTTCAAGCTAGGCTTAAGGTACTGGTGCCACTACTCTGGGGAAGAAAGAACGAGATTATGAAATTTGTGTCAACTCAGTTTTATAAATAGATGAAAAGAGCAGGCATATGTTTTTCCCAACTGGAAAAGAATTGCTTTGTAATTCAATCACCTGAGTTTCTTTGAATGAGCCACTTTATGAATTCGGAGTTTTTGGAAACCCTGTTTTCCTAAAGCAGACTATCTCACACAGCGTGCTTCGGTGGGACCACCCCCCACCAGCCCTGTGCCCTTTGGTTAATGGAACAGTGGGAAAGGGTTCATTCTGAACTGACTGTTTCCGAGTTCAAATTATTCCACCCTCTGTAGACTAAAGGACTATGCTAGTGTCACTTCCAGACACTTTGTATAGTACCACAAGCTCACAGGAGGTCCCTCTTCTCACCACCACCTCCACCATCACCATCACCATGACCACCACCACCACCTCCACCACCACCACCACCACCACCACTTCCACCACCACCATCACCACCATCATCACCACCACCACCACCACCACCACCACCACCACCACCTCCACCACCACCAT
>JAGFMF010012182.1:1010058-1027371 GCA_019455555.1 Galemys pyrenaicus | reverse complement strand
ACCACCTCCACCATCACCACCACCACCACCACCACCACCACCATCACCACCATCACCTCCACCATCACCACCACCACCTCCACCACCACCTCCACCATCACCATCGCCACCACCACCACCTCCACCATCACCACCACCACCTCCACCATCACCACCACCACCACCACCACCATCACCTCCACCATCACCTCCACCATCACCTCCACCATCACCATCACCACCACCACCACCACCATCACCTCCACCATCACCATCACCACCACCACCACCACCACCTCCACCATCACCACCACCACCTCCACCACCACCACCATCATCAAAGATTTCACAGTGTTTAGAAATAAGATCAGAGGATCAAGCTTTGGACCTGGCTTGTCCTGGAGTAGTAATTGAATGGTTAGCCCAATTAATAGGCTGTTGAAAACAACCTGTGGTTATACGCGCAGTCCATATTTTCCAGAAACACAAAGCGGGTATACATCCTGAGTGGCACGCAGGCTGTCTTCAGTCGCTCTCTTCTGGGGAGCCGCGCACACACAACTCACACAGCAGGCGTGGCGGGGGAGGGCTTCCCGGGCTCTCGGGATGTGTAGGAAAGGCAGATTATGTTCTCTCGTCCTTGTTTTCTTTGTAAACACACCTGACAACTCCCCTCTTACTGGCTTGCGTTCCTGAGGCATTCTTTTGTGCTTCAAGGTATCAATCATTGGTTCAGAAGGAAAAGGAGCCATGTAAAGAATATTTATGTCTTAATTGTCTTGAAAGCTTGGCACTGTAATTGACCATTCAAAGGTCAAAAATTCCACTTAGATTTTTGTATTTTTCAAGAAATCGAGAGGCGAACAACACCAAGATTGATAGAAATACATTTTCCTTGTCTCCTCTGTGTGAGACCTGCGTGGGTGCAGCTGTCAAGCTGCCAGGCCCCGGCGCATCTCTCTCCCGGGGCCAGGCCCAGCACACCTGCTGGGGCCACATGGCCTCGCGGCAAGTGGACCAGCCCAGAGGCGCCAGGACAAGGAACGGAGTGTCGGAATGGGGTGTCCGCCACAGCACAGTGACAGGAACAAACGGAGACGGCAGGTTGCAGCCGAAGCACCACGCCCGCCATGGCAGGGGCGGAGAGCTGCTGAGTGAGCCAGCGTCTGGAGGGGCGGGTGGATCCGAGGCCTCAGGGGCGCTGAAACTTCACGGCCTTGGCTTCAGCAGTGGGGTTCCTGGCCCTACATCTTGCCCCGTCATAGAAGGAAACTCTAAGAGGGTCCTAGACTTACGGGGAAACCTTCTAGAACCATAAAACTTCTACAGCAAAGCATAAAGAAAATCCTTGCCACTTTGCCTTAGGCAAAGTTTTATCAAAAACACAACCTAGACAGGGGAAAATGTCAAAAACTGGGCTTCACTGGAATTAAAACTTCCACTTTTTGAAAGATCCTGAAGAATCTGAAACGACTTGCTGCCGGCTGGAAGGATTCACAGGACAGGGCCCCGAAAGCGCATGCTTCGTCGTGGTCCTCAAGAGCCTTCACAGCCTGTAATAAGGAACAAGCCGCTTCTCCATCAGGCGAAGTTTTGCCAGCACTCACGGAAAGGGCTCCGCGCACTCGGCCGGCTGTGCAGGGCGTGCAGGAAGCGCAGTAGGCACTGCTGCTCAGGTGGGGAGGAGACCAGCGGCCGCTGCCCAGGGAAGGTGCTCGGGAAGCTGCCATCACGCTTGCACCCCAGGGACCCGCAGCCACAGCTGCTCCCACCGAGGAACAGGAGCGTCTTCACTGGAACCCTGCTGGGTGGTTCCTAACCCCACCGGCTGCAAAGCCCCGGATGCCACAGGGAGCACATCAAGAAGGGTGGCCGGGGCCTCCCCGGGGGTGCAGCGGATTGAGCACCGCACTGTGTGGCTCCCACAGCCACTGCGGCGCGAGTTCGGTCCCTGGCCAGGGAGGGACCCACAGGGCGCAGCAGCCCTCTCCTGCCTCGCCCGCTGCTCCCCTCAGCAGTGTGTTTCAGTCCACCTGCCTGTTCTGCTCCCCACTCTTGTCTCTGGTGGACCCTCTCACCCCCCACCTCTGGCCTGCACCCCAGCTCTCGTGTGCATTAATAAATAAATCTTTTTAAAAAAGAAGAAGGGCAGCTGGCATCCCAGCAAGCCCTGCTCCAGCAGGGCCAGGAGGAGACTGCCTGCGTCAGCAGAGGGAGCGCGAACGCGTCTCCGCGGAGGTGCCAGAATTGCCAGTCCGCCCTGCATCCCAGCACGGGAGTCCACGTGGAACAGTCCAGGAAAGGTGGATAAAGGCAAGATGAGAGCGGGGAGGGGGTCTGGGAGACTGGCGTTCTGCCTCCTGGCGGAGGAGGCGCTTGCCCGCTCTCGGAGACTCAAGGACGCCAGCGCCTGCTCGGCTAACTGGGACTGAGTAAGACAGCACACAATGGAAGGTGGCCTTGCGGAAGGCTCGTCCCGTGAGCCACACCAGGCCGCCCGCTTCCCCAGGCCGCTCCTGACTGCCCAGGCTGCCGTTCTCAGCAGCCCCACCCCGTTTCACCCGCAGCCCGCCCTCAGCCCACGCCTCCGCTCTCCCACACAGCACTCTCCCGCGGAGTCGCTCAGCCAGGTTACTTCTCATCTGTTGTTTGGTTCGGTTTCTGTTGGGCTTCACCTGTCCTGGGTCCGCACACCCCACCGGCCAGCAGTAGCCGGAGTGGCCCCTGGCGCTGGTGCAGCGGTGGCCCGAGGAACGGACGGCAGCTTCCTCGCTCATCACCTCCTGGTGGTTGGGACGCCTCATGCCGCGCCCGCTGCAGGGGCAGGGCTCGTTCTGCGTCTTCCCCTGCGCTGGGCCACGGTTCAGAGAACGGTTCTCGCGGTGTGGGCCTGAGGGACGCCCACGCAGACTCTCTGGCCTCTAACTTAATGCAGATTCCTGGGCCCCGCTCCCAGCCCAGGCCAAGGAACTAGATGATCTGACAGCGGGGCCCAGGAGTTTGCTAATAAGCTCCAGCCCTTACACCCACCCCACGGGGATCACGCGCACTACAGAAAACACTCGTCGGGAACTGGGTTCTGAGCCACTTCCAGGTACAACAACTGTGGTCTTCACCGCTTCCTGAATGCGGTCAGACTAGGCCGGTGGGCGCTGACCATGCAACAGTGCAGAGGAAGTGCTGGCGGAGGAGGAGGCGGGGCTGGCGGGAGGAGGTGGAGGTGGTGGTGGAGGTGATGCTGGTGGTGGGGGAGGAGGTGGTGGTGATGCCGGTGCAGGAGGAAGAGGTAAGGTGGTGGTGGTGGTGGAGGTGGTGCTGGCAGGAGGAGGTGGAGGTGGTGGTGGTGGAGGAGGAGGAGGTGATGCCGGTGTGGTGGGGGAGGGAGAAGTGGAAGTGACGCTAGAGGTGACGGTGGCGAGGTGGTGGTGGTCCAGGCAGAGGAGGGGTGAGAGTGAACAAGCACCTTGGAGCGCCCGGCTCGTCAGTCCCCCCATAGTCTGGAGCAGCGTGGCGCCACCCTGACGTGGGGCGGGGAGGGAGAGCCGCAGCCAGGTTGAGGCCGAGCCGCTCCAGCTGGCCTGGCCACCGACAGTGCGACCGCGCCGCCTTCAACTGCTATTTCTTTAAAATAAGTGGAAACAAATCTAACTTTTCTCATCCACTGGACAAAAATAAACTTGTTAGGTCAAATAAAACCCAGTAGGAATCGTTCAGAGGACGAGTCGCCGTACATCTCCGGGAGCCCCCAAGGGGTGGCTGAGTGCCTGTCCCTTCCCTCCTGCATGCCTGCGTGGCACTGAGGCCGCACCCACCTGGGAGAGTCAGGTTTTGGGGTCTGGGGGCTGCAGGCTGGACCCACCTGGGAGGTGCAGGGGCCCCGGCATGGGTCCCAGGAGCCCTGACGCTGGGCGTCCAGACTGGCAGCGTCCCTGCCTGCCCAGCGCGGCCCCTTTGGCACCTGGAGCCCAAGGCCAGCCCAGCCAGGAGGCTCACAACTGAGGCCTCCCTGCTGGGCAGTGCTCCCACCTCCCCCTGCGCCCCAGCTCCAGTCCCTGCCAGACTTGGGTGGGGGGCGCCTGGAAGTGCTTGCTAGGGCCCCAGGGCCCCCCTCCCTCCGCCTAGACTTCCTGTCTTGTGCTTTAAGCAGGACAGGCCTGCGCGGGGGCACGGAGTGGGCATGCGTGTCCACCTGCGTCCCTGGCACTGCCTAAGAACCATCTGCCCTCCCGGTCGGTGGGGACTTCGGAGGGAGCGGGTTTCTCTGGCGTCTCTCCCCCACTGCTTGGAGCGAGGCTTCCAGCGCAGGGTCCGAGGGTACCACTGCCCGCCCGGGGGAGGACTGGCCAGCCGGCCCAGCGCAGGGCACCGCCGGGGAGGCGCCTCTACAGGGGGTTCTGTCTGCACAGGAACAGGGAGTGCCAGGAAGCCTCTGCTACGGGACCCTCTGTGCCGTGGAGGAGCGGGAGAAGCCAGCCCCTCGGGGCTGTCCGCCACACAAGCTTCGGAACGCGGCTCCACCAAGGCAAGAACAGCGAGGGCGCTGCCTGCGCGGGAGGGTGAGAAGCTGGACGAATGTACTGTGAGCGGGCGGCTGGTGCGAGGCCGGCGGTGAGGGGCGCAGACGCTCTGATGCTGCTAGCGCTGCCGGGGTTGTGAAGGTGCTCGTGGGGTCCCTTGCACTGCCTTCTCCTTTCAAGTCAAAACAATTTTAAAACACCAAGTTTTAAAAACAGGATTACATCTACTGTTAGTTTTTTGATCCGCTAAGTGCTTTTTACTTTTGCTTTAGCTAGTATTTTAATTACAGTAGTTGCTGAATTTATGATGTTTGTGAAGTACGTTATTGATATGAGCACATGGTGTACTTTATGAAATTTCATTTCTTCTTTTAAAATTATATTAAACAAATGACAAAAATAGCCACCACCCTCTGGTAGCCCTCCCCACCCCCCGTAATCGTGCATCTGTTGTTGGAGGCCACTTGCTTCCTTCAATTGTGTCTGTCCACTAGCTTTGTTTCCTCATATCGCACGTGCAGGGTCGTCAAGTGTCTTCCTCCTTCTGACTTATGTGCTTCAACTAATCACCTATGTGGTTCCTTCCACTCTGCTACAAATGGCAATATTTCATCTCTTCCACACTGCATAGTATTCCACGGTGTATCCAGACCACATCTTCCATGCTGCGTAGTATTCCACTGTGTATCCAGAGCACATCTTCCACGCTGCGTAGTATTCCACCGTGTATCCAGACCACATCTTCCTTATCCCCTCATGTGTCATGGGCACCTAGGTTGTTTCCATATCTTGTGAATAGCTGCCATTGGCACAGGCGTGCAAGAGTCTTCATGTTAGTGATTCCATCTTCGTGAGCTACGCAGAAGTAGGGTTGTTCGATCACAAGGTAGCTTTATTTTTACTTTTTTAAGGACACTCCATCCTGTGTTCTAGAATGGCTGCTCCAGTTTGCACTGCCAACAGCGTGCAGGCATTCCCCGTCCTCCCTGTCTTCACTGACATTTGTTACCTGTCTTTTGATGTGAGCCACTCTCATGGGTGTGAGATGACACCTTACTGTAGTTTTGATTTGCATTTCCTTAATAATAAATGATGAGGTACACGTCTTCACGTACCTGATCATTCATGTCTTCTTTGGAGAGGTGCCTATTCAGACCACCTGCCCATTATTTGCTTGGGTGGGTTGTTCTTTTGTTGCTGAGTCGTATGACTTGAGTTCATATGCCTTGGACGTTCACTCCTTCTTGGCTGTATGATACACAAATGCCTTCTTCTTGTTCTGTTGATCTTTTCTTTGACTGTGCAAAAGTCTTAAGTTTAATGTCCTCCTGTTTGCTCATTTTTACAGAGTGGGGAGCAGAGCAGGCAGACTGACTGAAACACACTGCTGAGGGGAGCAGCAGGAGGCAGGAGAGGTCTGATGCGCCCTGTGGGTCCCCTCCCTGGCTGGGGGCAGGGACCGAACTGTGCGGTCTGCTTCACAGTGCGTTGCTTAACCCACTGCGCCACCAGGGCAGGGAGGCCCCTGCAGAGAGCTTTTGAAGATCTCGGAGCTGCTCAGGCTTCTAGTTCACTATTGAGAACCTGAAAAGCGCTTGGATGTGCGCTCTTTGGTGTCACCCACACCACACCCCAGACCCTGCCCACTGCGGCTTGCCGTCGCTTCAGTTCATTTCTCACTCATCTCTTCAGCCACAGCCTCCTTCTGGACAGAGGGGGCTTAAGTTGCTGCTTTCACTCCCTGCACTGAGTGTAACACATTACATGGCACAAGAAATTGCACAAAATCGAACAAACATTTGACGACTACGTTTGGACAGAGTGGTTCAGATTTTCTACAGCTCTTAGTATTTATCTGCCCCTCAGAGACTACCTGTGAGCTGTGCAATAGTAGCCTGACTTGGGAGTTCTGGCAGACTACGGCTGCTTTGGCGCGTCTCCTCTTTGTCCCCACTCTGACCTGAACCCAGGCTTCCTGGATTGGATGCGACTGTGGATTGTACGGACGCCTGTTAGCTCGGTGTGGGAGCGGGTTCCCTTGCTTTGTGTGAACCTCCTTCTCGGGCAGGCAGCGTTCTGGGTCTGAGTGTGGACTCTGGCGCCGCCGCCTCCCATGTCGTCTGGGGCAAGCACCCCCTCCTGCTCCTCTGGGGGTGAGCTTTGGCCATTCCAGGGGTCTCCCCACAGTGGAAGTGGCTTCCCATGGCCCCAGGCCAGTTTTGGTGTCTCCCTGCCATGCCCTTCCGTCCCCGGAGGATGATGGCCTATTCCAGGCACGCTCGGGGGTAGGAGTGTGGGTGGTTCTCTTCCTCAGCCCGCACACGATGGGAATTCTCTCCGCTTCCCAGCGAGTGCCTGACTTGGGGTCATGTGCCGCCTACCAGCCTCTCTCCTCCATGTGCCTGTAGACCCTCACTGGACATCTTCAGCTGCATCTGATGTCTGGTGTACGTGGTGCCTGGCTGGTTTACTTCTCCAGGTAAGCAAAGGCTCAGGGCCTCGTTTTTCTTGGCAGGTGACACGCTCTGCCTTGATGCCCAGTTAGTGGGCCGCTTAAGAAAACCGCAGTCAGTGGCAGCTTTTTCTTGTGGAGTGAGGCTCTTTGCAATTTTCTACAATTGAGATGAAAGTGGAAATTTGGAGTCAGTTTTTATTCCTGTTCACTGGACATTTCATCACAAACATTAGGTTTTCCAGTTTGAGAAGCCCTACTTCATCTCATTTTCTCCCTCGTGGTTCTGTCTTTTCTCAGATCCTTGAGCGTCTTTGTAAGAAATGCCTCGCCTGCTCATTCTGTCATGCCTGTTTCTACCGATGCAGTTTTCACCGGCGTTGGCCATACCTTCCTTCTTTACTCACCAGTAATATTTGAGCCAGTGCTGGGCGTCATGTGCTTTACTTCACTCAGAGCTGAAATGGATTTTCTTTCGAGAACACTGCACTTACTTCCAGCAGGTCATTACATTACTAGCGAGCACAATCCTTTTCAGGGTTGTTTTAAAGATTTCAGATTCTGGAGTCACTTCTTCCAGGTCTCCTTCGTCCCCAGTACTAACCCACTGACCCTCCTTGGATCTCTACTGGATGTCCTGAGTTCAGCCAGGACCGCTCACTCTGGGTGGCTGACCTTCGTATCGCCCAAACCCATGTGAACGGAGCATAGAACTGTTCAGCTCACAGCTTCCTGGTTGTTCTTGTACTTTCCCCATACTTGTGGGGTTTCATTGTGCTGCAAAAGTCAATGTGACCCCACAGATTTCTGGAGCTCTTTTCTGGTATAGTTCCACCATCTCCATGCTGAGCCCCACTGGCTCGCTAAACTCTGGTCTGTTTCAAGTCACACAGACCTCTGTGGTTTGTTGCTCAGACGGCTTCATGACCCAGAATGTGTTTTCAGTGGAAAGCTGGTTGGCTTTAAGGCCCACTTCACTGGGTTTTCTCTCAGTGATGACTCTGTGCTGCCTGTTGCCCAACATCGGAAAAACAGGCTTCTCAAATTTGTCCTGTCTTTATTATGAGGCAGATCTGTCCCATGACTCCATCATGGGTAGAAGTTTCTCTTTGGTTGCTTTTCAGAGTTTCTCTCTTTGGAATTTTAGTTTCAGCGTAAGCATCTAGTGTGGATTTGTTTCTTGCCTGATGTTTGTTTCCTGTGCTTGTGCATTTATGTCTTTCATCAGTTCTCATAAATTTTCAAATACTGTCTTTCTTCTTTTCTCTTTATTCTCTCCTGGAACTCCAATTTGACATGTGTTTAACATTCTCATTCTATCCCCCAATTCTACACCTTTCATTCACATCACCCCACTCCTTTTCTCTTCAAGGTACAGACAGGACATGCTTTTCTTATCCACCATTCCAAAGTTATTTTTTAAATTTGTCTTCAAAGCTTTATTGGGTTTACAAAAAACTGCACAGTCAGTGTATACAATTTCATCAGTTTTGATACCTCATTCACCCTCAATACCATAATCCCAATTCACAGTGACACTTCAACAATCTTTTTCTTGATCCCTTTTCTTCTTTATCAAGATTTTTAAATAACAACAAACTTAAATGAACGTATACTGTGGGCTGTGGGGTATGACTGAAACCTTTTTTTTCCCTGACCCACTTGAGAACAGACTGCTAACTTGATGCCTCATCCCAATAGTTCAGTGTATGTTTCTTATAAAGAGTGTCTTCCTCCCTAGCCCTTGTGGGAATCCAAATAAGGAAATGAAATTTGCTCCATTACACCCACTGATCTTCAGACCCTACCCACTTTCGCAAATCGTCCCAACAACATTCAATATAGCCAAAGGATCCAGTTTTGGAAACATGCATTGTGTTCTGTCTGTTTTTTTTTCTTCTTGCTCAGACTTTGCTTTCTATAACTTTGACACTGCTGGAGATGAAAGGTCAATTATTTTGTAGTATAACCCTCAATTGTTTTGTCCTTACCTAGAGTCAACTAGGTATCTGTTATGGAATTAGCACAGAAGTTATGCTGCTGCTTCTTTTATGTCCTATCAAATAACACACAATTTTGATTTACTCTGTTCTGACTAACTTTAACCAGTTAAGGTAGTTTTCCATTGGAAATTCTTTCTAGAATGCCATCCCAGTTAAAAAAGAGTCTAAACACATAGCATCCTGATAGCTGTTTAACTAGTCAGTCCTTTCCAGTCAAAAATAGTGTACTGGTCAGAAGTATCTTAACACAACAGATGCTGTCTTATTACACAACTGACATCAGGTTTCTAGTGCAAGACAGAAAGCTAATCCAAAGTGAAATCTGTCTATAGAGGAAAAAAGGAGTTTGTTAAACCTTTACTCAAAGTAATTTATCAAGATCTTTAAATACTTGGTATTCCTGGGCCCTCCCTGGTGGCACAGTGGGTTAAGCAATGCACTATGAAGCAAAACCGCAGCCACTGCAGCACGAGTTCAATCCCTGCTGCCAGCCGGGGAGGTGGTCCACGTGGTGCAGGCAGACCTCTCCTGCCTGGCCTGCTGCTCCCCTCAGCAGTGTGTTTCAGTCCATCTGCCTGTTCTGCCCCCTGCTCTGGTGGATTCTCTCACCTCCCCGCACCTCTGGCCTGTACCCCAGTGCTTGTATGCATAAATAAATAAATCTTTAAAAAAATACCAGGTATTCCTGTTTAAAAGTTTTGCTGGTAGATATTTAATTAAAAAGTTTAAACATTCTTAGAGAAATTTAAGGGTTTTGTAGCTGAGATATTTTTCCTAAGGTACAACGTGATTATGAAATTTCTATGTGATTGTTTTATCTTGGTTTCTTTGATGAGTCCTTCTCAAGGTCACCCCAAGACCACCCAGAAAAACACATTGAGTTAGGAATTCCGGCCTCCACAGTTCCAAAAACAGTGGGAGGTGTCCAGGGTCCAGGCCAGCTGACAGCTGAATGACGGGTGCGCTCACTGACCGGGAGGCCACTCGAGGACGCTCGACAACCTCACTGTTAAGAGGGGTGACTCGCAGATGGATCAGATGAAAGATTTTAGTGGCTTTTATTTACATTTTGGTCAGCATGAACTCACATCAGTTAACCCAGGATGCTTACTCTTTCCCCAAACATCTTACGAAAAACTTCAAGCACTCCCGCGTTACTTGCCCATCACAGGTGCACCCTGCTCAGCAGGTACCGCCCCTGCACGGTGGCCGCCTGCCGCGGTCAGTCACCTTCTAAACACGAGTCTTCCGACGTCGGCGCAGAAGACCTTCGGCTCTGCCCCGGGCCTGGGCGGGACGCCCGTCCGGTCCGCGCGCCCCCGCCCCGCCGCGCCCGCATCAGCCCATCCTGGCCGTCAGCCCGCGGGTCCCCCGCCGCGGGCGCGCCCTCCGGCTCCGGCCTGTCCCGCTCGGGTTCCGGCCTCTCTGGACGTGCAGGCTGTCCCCGCACCTGGCCTCAGGGGCCCGGGCCTCGGCGCGAGCGGGTCCCGCGGCTCCGCTCAGCGCCCACGCTCAGGCGACGCGCGCAGGCCGAGCGCCCTCGCAGGGCCCGCCCACCCGCCAGTGCGCATGCCCGTCCGCAGACGGGGGCCAGTGCGCATGCTCGCTCCCAGCGCGGGTCAGTACGCATGCCCGCTCGGCTACCTGCGCGCCTCCTGGTCCGGTCGAGGGGCGCCCGCTGTGAGGTTGCGGTCGCTCTTCTCACCTTCCCCTACACGCCCGCGGCGTCTGCGACGGCCGCTTCCTCTGCCCCCCCTCTGTCTCACTGTCAAAGACACGCAGCCGGGCAGGGCGCCGGAGGCCGCTGCGCGGGGCCTGCACCTGCCCTTTCTCAACGGAGACCCTCCCGGCCGTAAAGCCAGGGGCCAACTGCTGCAAAGTGCCTTACGACAGAGCCCGACTTCGAGCTACGGCCGGCAACCGCCCTCGCCGTGGCGTTAAGCCTCCGGCCTTCAGACGCCGAGTCCGCGGCCGCCGGCCACCCAGCCTCCCGCTCAGGCCTCCTCCCGCGGTCGCGGCGCCGAACCCCTCGCCGCCGCCGCGCCCCTCAGCCGCTGCCACCGCCCCGCGCGCGCCGCCTCCCGGCCGCCATCATCCCGGCGTGCACCGCGGCGGCGGCCGGGCCGGCGGCCATGTTGCGCTAGTTGGTTGTTTTCTCGCCGCGGCGGAGCAGGGCCGCTGAGGCCCGCGGAGCGCCCGGCTCGCCTCGCCCGCCCGCCCCGCCCCGACCCGCCGGCCCCCGACCCGCCGGCCGCCGCGCGTCCCGGCGCTCTGTAGGCCCGGCGGCCCAGCAGCTGGCTTGGTGAGGCGAGGCGCAAGGCCGGGCCCCGCGCGCACCATGGCGGCCGCCCTGGGAACGGGCGCAGGAGCCGGCGCCGGAGGTACGTGGGCCGCCCGGGGCGCGGGGCGCGGGGCGCGTGGCGGGTGGGACCGCGGGGGCTGCCCGGCTCGGGGCCGCAGCCCCGCGCCCCGCTTCGGGCAAGGGCTGGCGGCCGCGCTCGCTGGGAGCGGGGCGCTGAGGGGACGTGTCCACTCGCCGGCCTCGGCGGGAGCGCGGCTGCTGGCCTTCGGAGCCCGCTTCTGCGGAGGGGCGCGGGGCGGGACAGGGTCGAGCCCGGGCGCGGCGCGGCGGGTGCCTCCTCCCGCTTGGCAGGCACCAGGGCTCCAGCCTCAGGTGTGGTCGCTGTGGCGGAGCCTCATTGTGTCAGCCGAGGCCGAGTGTTCAGCAGGGTGGTCCTCAGCAGCGCGCCGGAAGGGCCGCTGGGAGCGTTGGTGCGGCGGGCCTCTGGCTGGTGAAGAGCGGCAGCGGGACCGCGGAGGTCGGTGCTCACGGCTGCTGGGGCGCTGGGAACCCACGCTCGTGTGCATCGGCTTATTCGTGACGCCTGCTGGGGAGCGCAGTGCAGACCCCGCTCGGGCACCTCGGCCCAGGAGCCAGAGCTTTGTGTGGCCACATGGCGAAAGCTGGAGCCCAGATGCGGAGCGCCGGCCTCGGATCGGGTCTGGCGCCAGAGCCAAGGCGCTCTCGCTAGTTTCTTGGTTACTTTTTAGGGGCTCAGACTCGTGTTTCTTCCATAAGTCTCAAAGTGTAGTTCAAAACCGTTTCGCCGGCCCTCCAGCACGTCTGTGTTCTCACTGACCAGGTGGGCAGTGCAGTCGGGTCTCCAGTCGCGCTGCCTGCTGCTTATCAGCTTGCTTGTCCTCCACGTTTTTGTTTTCATCCGCTTGAATAGTAACTGTCAGTGGCCATAGCTCAGGTAGACGAAAACCTGTTGGTGTTGTCAATGAAGTGCAGAAAGTTGGACTCATCGCTGTGCCAGAGGGCCAGGAGACGCCTGGCAGGGAGATTTCGGAGTTCGTTCCTTTCTTTTGTCACAGGCACTTGGCTTCCGTTGTTCCTGCAGGGAAACCAGCCTTCAGGGTTTTGAACTTCAGGGACGAGGCCCCTCTGAGCATCTTGCCACCACCTGGCGGGGCCCTCTGCGTCCAGCAGTGGCAAGACCTTCCCGAGGCCTTCCTGTCAGCAGTACTCCTGCCGCGTCCCACCCCTTCGTTCTGGAGCGAGTGTCCCAGTTCTTAACTTGGACTTGGTTCTCTGCGGCTTTTTTAGCCCCCTCTCGGGCATTCTGTAAGCTGCAGGGGACTGCATTGCTGCCTTGCCTGCCTCCTAATCTGTGCTCCGCACATAGTTGACAGGTCTTCTCTGCCCCGTAGTTGAGTAGCTGCAGCTCGGTGGCCCTTTACAGTTTTAACAGAATCAGTTGGGATCCTGCGCTTGCTCCCTTCACCAAAGAGTAGCCAATACCGGCCGCCAGGCGGTGAGAGCTGTATTGTCCACCTCTGATGTAGGCCTTTGGGTCACATCTGTTTTGCACTGCTCAGTACATACGGGTGTGTTTAGGCAGTTATTTGGGAGGGTAGCTACTTGTAGAAGTGGAAGTGCTGTGTTGCAAGTTACCCGTATTTAGAACTGGGACCCCCCCACTGTCACTTTGTCACCATCTCTCCGCACATCAGTAAGGAATGAGAACACCCATTGTCCTTATTTTCTCAAGACTCTAATTTTTGTTAATCTTGAGACAGAAAAGGAACCCCTATGTTGTAATTCATATTTTTCAGATCTTTTGAGTTGAGTTTTTTTTTTTTTTTGGCTGGTAAATGTTTGTTTATATCATGTGTTTTTTAATTGGGTCATCTGTTACTATTTTAAAGAATTATTTGTGTTTTATGCTAGTATTATGGCCTTTCCTTTTTTAATGTGCTTTCCCTATAAGCTTGGTTTATACTTTTCACTATAGGTAATTATCCTCCTTTCCATCTGCACCCCCCTTTCCATTCCAAGAGTTTATGCTTTAAGCATTTTGTGCTTCTGTCCTTTTTTTAGACTTAGCTTTTCTTCCATATGGAATTTTATATTGACTGTAGAGTGAATTTCTTCTGATATGATGAAATACACATTTCTTGTCCATCATTTTAAAAAATTATTGCTTCATTGTGTGTGTATGTACATGTGTTGATCCAGAAGTTTAATAGCATGTTCTTTTTTAGAAATCTCTTCATTGTCTGTATTGGATGTTTTGTTCTTTTTAATACATTTTTAACATTTAATATGTTGTTGGATGTGCATGATTACAAGGATGGTTGTCTTACAGTTTTCTTTTTGTGTGCTCCATCTTGGTTGTACAAGCTGGCTAACTTCTTAGAATGAATTGTCTGTTCATTAAAAAAAAAACCCTTAAGAGTCATTAATCAGGCTCGTTTAAGAATTCTGCAATTTTTACTGGAATTGCATTGAATTTGTTAATGTAATTTGGGAATGATTGATATTTTTACAGTGTGAGTGCTTTCATCCATCAATAAGAATGTGTCTTTGTCAAATTGTTTTTTGTCTGTCAGTCTAATGCCAGAAGTCAGTCTCCATCCTGCAGGCCTTGATACATAGTGAACAAATCTGAGATTCCCTCCTATGGCTGCCATGGAACTGACACTGAAATACTTTTTTTCCACTTTGCTTGTTTTAGTCATAGATACAGTTTAATATTTGTTGTCATTGTGGATGATACAGGGTTTTTTTTAATTGCAGTAACTGTTACTGATTTTTTTATTTTTTGGTATTTGAATGATACGCAGCTGACATTGAAATTTAACAGTTTGGTACTTTAGATCTTTCTAGTTTGAAACTCATAGTTTGAAAGTCATGCAATCTTTTGTACTCTATTTAATTTGTATCTTTGATTTCTTTTTCTTGTAGAAGTATTCATCGCCAGCTCCTGCAGTGTACTCTTGGCTAGTGTGGGTGACTCTTGGGTGCTGGGTGTCTGTTTCTCATCTTGTTCTGAATTTAATGAGGGTCCTTTTAATGACGTAACCATTGAGCAGTGTCTGTTGTAGGTTTCAGATAGTTACTGGTTAGCTAAGAAAATTTACTTTTTGAATTGGGTTTTTAACTTTATCAAATGCATTTTCTTCATCTACTGAGGTGATTGATATGAAGCCCTTTATTCTTAATATGTTATATTGGTAGATTTCCAATGCTGAACAACCTTACCTTCTTGGACTCAAAACCAGCTTGTATTGTACATTTTGTTCTTTTTAATATATTTTTAACATATTTAGTATGTTGTTGGGTATGTATGATTGCGAGAATGGTTGGCTTTCTTCCTCTGTGCGTGCGCCATCTTGGTTTTTCAAGCTAGGCTGATTTCCTAGGAGGAACTCTGTCTGTAAAGCCTTTTGGGGTCTGTCGCCTCTAAGTTATTTTTCAGTTTTTCCTATCCTTTATTTAGCTTATAAATCTGTGGTTGATATTGATAATTCTGTATGTTTTCAAATTATCTGAATGAAATATTACTCTTACCTAAGAGTTGTTGAAGGTGCATTTTTTAAGACCACCGTGTCTGAAAAGTTTTCGTACATTTAGCTGCGTCTACAGTTCTAAGTTTGAATTGATTTTTATTCGGTTTTTGATGGGGTTGTTTTCCTGGCTTTTATTGAGAGCAGATATAACTGATAATTCTCATGACTTCATTTTCAAAGTGTTGGCAAGTCACTTGGTTACAAAAGAGCAGGAGCACGTATAGACCTTGGGCTTGGCAGCCGCAGGACATCTGTTGGTAACCTTGTGTCAGTGAGACCTTCCTTTCATTTTTGTTAGGTTGATGAGAAGAAAAGGATCTTGGTGATGGCCAGTGGTGAAGGCAAAGAAATTAATTATTTCAGGTGCTGGTTTTTCAGAACATCTTTTTTACTTTCTGGGCTCAAAGTAGAACCTGAGGACCTTAGTGCGGCTTCCTCTGCCTGCCTGAGGCAGTGGGTCTCAGCACCCAGTGGTCTTCCTGCCCTCATGTGTGCCTCGCAAGGGAGTCAGCAGGCAGATCGCCGTGCTCGCGTCCTCAGCAAGCTGGGAGCACTGCTGTCTGTTGGTAGCCTGAGCTTACGTTGTCTTCGCTGCTTACTAGCTTACTGACTGGTTTGTCTCGGTGCTCACTGTCGGGAAGGCTTGAGGATGGGGCTAGCGGGAAAGTGGGTGCAAACATGCTCTATCGTTGAGGTAGAGCCCCCGCCAGCTCCTAGTGGGCTGGAGTAACTGGAGTTGGACTGTAACAGGGTCGTCCCCAGGAAAGGGGTAGTTCCAGAATCCCCGTTCTGCCCTAAGTGGGTGGAGCCAAACAGGGAAGGAAGATTCTGCAGAGAGGAGGACAGAAGGAAGGCAGGAAGAAGGAAGCAGGATGGAGAGCAGCAAGGAGACCTGGAAGAGGCACGTAGAGCAGAGCCATGTGAAAAAACCGCCCTTACTTTTTGGTCTTAAACTGGTTTGAGCAGATGTGGGTGAGAGACCCGTGGGGAGCTTAATAATGGCAGCTTTCATCTTAATTTTAATTTTTACTCTTTTCCTCCCAGATTTATCTGACTCTTTCCAACCCTTTTCTATGAGTCTTTACTAAAAGGTTCTTTAGACGTGTGGCAGCTTTTGGGCCTTGCTTTGGGCCAATCCTATTTAGCTAAACTTTTACCCCCAAGGAGATGGGTAACTTTAAATACTTAACTTAGTAACTATGTTCTTCATCCGTTCTGTATTATACCCTAATTGTATTAAAATTCCTTTCCATTAAAAGTTTTATATGTTTATCTTAATACAGCAAATAGCAAAACCCATCCAGAGAGGGCAGGTTTAGGGTTCTAAAGTGCTCCTCTCCCTGCCCTGTAACAGGACCAGTCTTGTTTCATCTGGAGAGCAGTGATTCCACCCAAGTGGAAGGATTGCAGGAGAAGACGGAGCTTACCAAGCCCTTGCAAGGCTGGAGCTACCGCCCTCAGAGTAGCCCAGGTCCTGGTTGTCAGCCAGTTGTCAGGCGCTTACTGGAAGCCTCTGTGCCTCTGAAAGCTCCGGGGGCAGAGCCTGTGTAGCCCTGGAGGTTCTGGCTTCTGGTGGAACTCAGGAGGCTGCTGGGACTGTCACGCCTGTCCTGCAGCATGTGGCTTTCTGGAGCTCACTGGTCACGCCAGGCGTCCACGCCCACCTTCTTGTACGTCCTGCCTCTGCGCAGGTGTGCTGGTGATTGTCACCTGGCCCTCCTGCACTTGAGCGTGGGTCTGCAGACTGGAGCTTGACACGCCCAGGAGGGGGTGCTGGCTGAGCCTCCCCCCAGGCGCCTGCACCTCGCAGCAGGTCTGCGCGACTGGGAGTGCCCAGCAACTTGTCCCTCTCTTTCACGTTTTTTCTTCTAAATGTCACCATTTTTGCAACTGACCTTCTGCAATGTAGTGGTTTCACTTTTTAAAAAGGGCCTGGGTTCTTGGGGAAAGACATGGGGTGTTATTTTCTGTAGGTTCTTTCATGAGAACATCCAGTTCACAGAGCGGAGACCATTTTGTCCTCTTCCTTACTGCCCAGGAGGGGGGGGTGCTCAGGGACTCACTGTCACAGCTTCCCCGCCAGAGGTGTTGCCCTGTTTGATTTCCCAAGCAGGAAGCGGAAACAGTTGCAGAACACACACTACCAATGCGTGTTATGTAGAGTTCACTTTAGGGGCTATATGTGTTGTTTCTACTTTTTACTTAAATTTTAGGGTTCCATTTTTCTCCTCCATATGTACATCTAGTCAAACCACCCTTCCATATCCCATCTACCTCCCTCCAGGGGCCCCATACGTTGTAAGAGATCTTAAAAGAACAACTTTTTCTCAAGAAGCATGACGTAGGAGACCTTCCTGAGAGTTTGCCTCAGTCCAGTAAATGTGTTGGGCATTTAGAATGTGTATGTTTTCTTTTTTTTTAATTTTTTTATTAAAATATTTTAAAATTTACATATACTTGCCATTAATTGTAATCCCCATGTATTCCCCATCACCATCTCACCAGT
>JAGFMF010012182.1:978424-1005650 GCA_019455555.1 Galemys pyrenaicus | reverse complement strand
TCCCTCCCCTGGCCGGCAGCAGGGATCGAACTCGTGCTGCAGTGGCTGCGATTTGCTTCGTAGTGCGTTGCTTAACCCACTGCGCCACCAGGGAGGCCCGAGATAATACTTTTTTTTATTGTTACTAATTTTTATTATTTTTTTCTATTTTAACTAATATGCTATGTATTACAATGCTTTATTAGAAAGCATGGATTTTTGAATGTTAAATGAATCCTTCATCCTGAGATAAGCTTCACATGGTCATGGTGTAGTTTTGGGGCACATAATTTGATGAACTACACTGGGTCACTTAGCAAATTCTTCTGTTTTTATCTGTGAAAGTATTTCACCATAATTTTTGATAGTTTTGCTGGATATAGAATTCTTTCTTTGAACTTTGGAAATGCCGCTGACCTTTCTTGTTTCTGATGCGAATCAACTGTTAATGAAATTCAGGCTTCTTTATGGGATGGTTTCTGAGGTTAGTGTTTGAGGTTTTGTTCTAACCCAAGTGGAACCATCCCCCCCCACCACTTGTTGCCCCATTTCTCTCTGGCTCACTGGTTCAGTCTTTCCAGTGACCTGTAATTCTCCTTCCAGTTACCCCTCTCCAAAACCCTTACTGATTTTGAGAGCTTTTCATTAGGGTACTTTTTACATTGGTCCAAATGAAATTGGTCCCCTTGAAAAAGTCTGAGAGCTCGCAGCTGTTCTAAGGCTTGCTTTTCTCTTCAGTCAGACTTTGGCCTGCAGCCCTCCTGTGGTGGTTGGGGACAGTATTCTGTGTGTCTCCATGGAAAACCCTTCCTTTAGGAACTGAGTGTCTGGGTGGGGAGGAGCAGTAGTCCTAGGTCTCCTTGTCCAGTGTTGGACGCTGAATGTCTGACCTTCCTGACTTCTCCTTCCAGATGACGACTTTGACCAGTTCGACAAGCCCGGCGCGGAGCGGTCGTGGCGAAGGAGAGCTGCCGACGAGGACTGGGACAGGTATGGCGTCACGGCCCCTCGGCTCACCGCTGCTCGCGGCTCCGCAGAGACCTCAGTGCCATGGTTGGCTTGGCCCCGCCTGGCTGAAGCGAGGGGCAAATTTTGGGCTGTGGGCACCATAGCCGGAAGGGCGGGCCGGCTGCCTGGCCTGGGCCTCGCTCTGCATGTCCTTTCTGCGTCCTCCTGCAGTGGCGGTGCCGCGTGGGGCCCGCCACAGCTCCTCTGGCACCTTGTCCTGCCACGTTAACATTTTTGCGCTTTCCATGTGTGGCGTGGCGCCTCCTGCAGTTTGAATCTGCATTTTTCTGATTCGTGAAGATGAGAGTGCTTGTATAGGAACATGTGTACCCAGGATGTGAAAAAAACCCAGGTTAGGGTTGATGGCGAGTGAGGGAGTGAGTTCCTCTTGGAGTTCTAGAGGCTCGCGGGTGCACGGGCTCGGGGGTGGGGGTCTTTGGTTCACATTTCTTGCCTTCTAAATACTGCGCTGCAGACCCGGGGCTTAGCTTGCAGCTGCCGCCAGGGAGTCCTCACAGCGGCTGTCGGTCTGAGCGAGGAGCTCAGGCTCCTGTGTGAAGCCGTGCTGCGCCAGCGTTCTGCAGGATGTCTGCTGTGAGCGCTCCCTGTCGTTTCTGTCAGGGTTTGGGCCATGGGGGGGCTGCTCCCTCACTTTGGTGGTTGAGTCAGGCCCCCGCGCACACACGCGTGTGCACACGCCATTCTCACAGCCGATGTGCACTGCTGCCGTGGTTCTCAGGCCGCCTTCAGAAACGCCTCCAGCTTCCCGTCTGCTGAGGGCTCTGTCTTTGTGGTGAGCGTCTCTCATCCCTGCCAAACACAGACACGCTGGCGGGACCTCGCAGCCGGCCCGGTGGCTCCCTGTCGCTCAGAGCTCTTCCCCTCGGTACTGTGGTGGTCGCGTGTGTCCACTAGTCTTGTTTTTCAGTCTGAAGTGTCAGTGGTTTCTCACGCGTTCAGTTTTTAATTTTCCCAGTTAACTGTGAAGGTGGGCATCTTTGGCCTGGTCCACGTGGGTCTTGAGAGGCAGAGCGCGGGCATGGCTCCTTGTGGTTGCTGCTTGTGTGGCTTGCAAGCTGGTCCGAAGGCATGGAGCTCTCACTGCAGTGAGGCAGGTCAGCTCCTGGAGCTGTTCAGGGCCTTCTCTGTTGCAGCACCCGCTTGCCCGTGACCACACACAGTCCCTGTCTTATGTTTGAGAGTGCTTTCCACATTTGTAAAGAAAAAGGGAATCGTAGAGTTGACGTGGAAGTGCTCAACTCGCAGAGCCTGCAGCCAGATTCATGGCAGTCTGCAGTCTAGCGTCATGGGACTAACCCCAGTAACGTCTTTTTTTTTTTCTCCCCAGTGAACTTGAAGATGACTTACTCGGAGAAGATTTGCTGTCTGGCAAAAAGGTGAGAAATACAGGTTCCCCAAACTCAGTGAGAGTCTTGTTTATCCGTATGTCTGTCCTCCCGCCCCCGCCTCCCTGCCCCGCCCCCGCCATGCCAAAGGACTGGGCACAACTAACCCATGGGGTGTGTCCCTGGAAAGTTGTGTCTAGATTAAAATGTTGTGACTTGAAGTGTACTTTAAATGCAGGGTGTTTATTATTAGAGCACAAGCAGTAAGACAGCTGTTTCTTACTAGAACTCCAGCAGTGAGTCCTTTGAAGCAGCTGCCGTGGTGTCTACCTGTCCCAGGTGACCCAGAGTGCGTGCGCTGAGTGCGAGCGCAGGACAGCTGCCTGTGGGTGTGCGTGTTTGGCACACAGGGTCTGGAATTCATCTTTTGGGAGTGTTCAGAGATAAGCTTAACGATAAACATGGCCGATCAAACACATAAGTAAGAATTAAACATAGTCTGGGCTTTCCTGACCCTTATTCGATCAAGTAAAAACTGCTTTCAAGCACTTGTCTGTAACTTGTGTGCATCTCTTTATGGTGTGGACATGTGTGGACATCACTCTCGGTATGTTTTGAATATAATAAAACGTGAATTAATAGTGGAAATAAAAAGCCAAAGGTTACAGTGAAACGCTAAACTTTATCTCCAGTGTAATGGTGGTGAATCAGCTCTGTGTGCTTCTTGCTGCTGGCAGTTCCATACTCAGGCTCGTCAGATTTTTAAGTGACGATATCATGTGCGGTTTATCTGATTTTAGATTTTCCTGTTACTTACTTATAATGTAAATGATGAAAAGATCTCAGGCAAATACAAGTTCTGCTCTTTCTCGTCCTCACCCCATCACGTTATTAGCATTTTCTCTGAGACTTGTGCTCATTGTAGGATCCTTTCGAAGCTCTTTGCCTTGCTGCCAAGGGCACGTTGGCTGCCTGTCATCCCCCCGCGGGCCCTGCTGGGAGTACACGATGGCACCTTGTCTGCAGGCACCCCTCCCCCAGGCCCCTTGTGGGCCGGAGCGCAGGTCGCGGACTGCGCAGCGTGGTGGACAGTCAGCGCCCACGGCAGACCTGCGTGGGCAGCCCCCTCGGGGCGGCAGGGTTCCCCGTGTGGGGCTGGCACGAACAGCCGCAGACAAGTGAGGCGGTCTGGCTTGGCCCAGCCACCTCTGTGCGCACTGGACGAGCGGGGCGCGGGGGAGCTGCTCCCTGGCCCCCGGGTATTCTTTGGGGCAGACTGCCGGGCCTGGAGGCTGTTGGGAGAGCCCCACTTTAAACTGCCCTTGTCCCATGAGCGTTCCTGCATTCTTGGAGGTCTGGGGATCCTGCTCGTGTTCTTCCTCACCTCTGCAGGAGGGAGGCCTGGCTGGCAGGGGAGATGGAAAATAGGGCTTCACTCATGCCCAGGGCCGCTGCCCTTCCCTGGGAGCTGTTGCCCTTCCCCAAGCAGAGACCTTCCTCGCTGCTCCAGCCTCGCCTGAGACAGTTGCCTCCAGTTCTTTAGGACAAAGTTGGAAATTGGGTTTAACCCCAAGGATTGAGTCTTAGTACGTCCCCTGACTCATGCCACAATGTTGGCATTTTGATCATTGCCCCCGTGTCTGGTGCTCACTGGTTCAGAACCCAGAAACTCGAGAAAATAGTTTCTTACTGAATGAAATTTGACTTTCGAGTGGTGAGTTCGTAAATATTTGCTGTGGTTTTATTTATTGAATTGGGCCACTCGCTTTGGGTTTGCCCCGGCTCCTCTCACGGAGAACTGGCCTGTCTGCCCAACAGGTTCTGGGTCATTTGGTGGAAATTCCTTTGGGCCTGTCAGGTTTTCATGCAGGTCCGCCCTTCCAAGTACACGGGCTGTGTTCTTTTATTTTTTCTTACTGTCATGTCAGTGATTAGGTGGAGTCCCTTGGACCAGTAAGAACTAAGAAGATTGATGTTTTTTGGCCTATGGTCATGAACAGTGTATAGACAAGTTTGCTTATTTCTTTCTCCTTCAAGTGGGTTTCCTCCCTCCCGCCCCGTGCGCCCCCCCTGCCCCCCGAGGTGAGTGCGTGACCCTGCTTGTCTGGGGGTTAGCAGCAGTCATTTGCATGTATCACAGCAGACATTTCCCAGGGGAGGACGGTGTCGAGTCCTTTGGGTAGTAAGATCCTGTCTGTCTAGTGACGCCTGGGCTGTGGGAATGTGACCGGAGCGAAGCCGCCAGGCTGTGGCACGGCGGCTGCCCTTGAGCTGCTCCCGGGTCTCAGGTCGTTGGTGGAGGCAAACCAGCGCTTTTCCGGGCCTCTTGCCCTTGCGACAGGGCTCTCTAGTTACCTGCAGTCTGCTTATTTCTAGCATTTTCGTTTGTTTCAAGTGTCTTTAGCTTTTGAATACTAAACGGTATGAGATTTAGTCAGATGGTAAGGATGTCATACGACAGAATTGTGCGACATCACCAAAAGATGCTGTGCTTCCCCTCCTCTGTCAGAATTAGAATAAGTAGTATCTTTATGTTTGCTGCCTCTAGCTTAGCGGGCTCCGCGACCTTGCTTGAACCTGGGCTGCGTGCTCTAGTGCCACGTGTGGGGTCTCTCGGCTGTCAGCTGCTTACACTGACCTGAGGAGACCTTTGCGTGGCACATTTGTAGTGGCATAAGGTTAGAGACAATCCAGTCAATGTAATGCTGCACTTTTCTAGACAAGTCTTTTTTATGGGAGTGACGTGCATTAACTGGGCTTCTTATTTTAATTAGAACCAGTCGGATTTGTCAGATGAAGAGCTAAATGATGATCTTCTACAGAGTGATAATGAAGACGAAGAGAATTTCAGGTATTCAATATTATGCTCATTGAAAATGTTGTTTATTTCAATTGATAGGTACTCTTTGTGATTATAGTTGTAGTGGAGTGTAACTGACAGTGACATACCTTTAACATTTTATTTTGAATGGAATATTAATAAACTTTCTGACGTGGAAGGCATGTACATGTTTTTGTAAATGCACCAGCTGTTTAGCATCAGTGCTTGTCTTGCTCTGAGTGACCCCCAGAGTCCCACTGAGAGCAGGATATGAAGCTTCAGAACAGGCATGTACTGCTCTGTAGAAGGGCTCGTGGGTGTGGGGGGGTGGGGCCGCCGCCTCAGACTCGGGACTCGGCTTCAGTTCGATGTCACTGCTTTGTTCCTGTGTCGCGCAGTGTCCGTCCATCTGCTGTTGAGTTGCCTTTTGGGGGTGCCTCTGGACTGTGCTTCAGGTTTGCAGAACACAGTTGTTTAGTTTCTGCGGACTGGAGCAAATGCCATGAGGTGGACAGCCCGTAAACAGCAGTAATTGACTCCTTGCTGTTCGGGAGGCCGGGAGGTCCAAGGCCAGGTGCCGGTGTGTGTGGGCTGTGCCCTAGTCACCCACTCCAGTGCTGCTTCTTGCGGCGTCCTTGCATGGCGACAGGTGGAAGACGCTGTCTGGGGCTCCCTGCTGAGAGGACGTCATCCCGTGACTAACCTGACCATCTCCCGGAGACCCCACTCCACACTCACAGCGGCTGTTAGGATGCAGCACGTGACTGCAGGGAGGAGGGAGGCAGGTCACTTAGTTCGGGACCGCGACGACTCTTCCTGTTGCTGACGTGGTGTGCTCCCTTGCAGGAGACAAAGATGGTGGCACACTCTGCAGGCGGAATAGATTTTTCAGTTTTATGAGGAAACGTAGTGAAAATACAGGGTCACTTCTTGATGATAGCTGCAGTTCAAAATGTGTCACTGCTGAACTGTAGATTCATAACAGGTCTTCTAACATAAAGCACTTTGTATGACTGACAATAGAGTTTCAAGTTTCTGGGTTCCATTCCTCAGCATCGTTATTACATTTTAGTCTTCAGGTTGGCTGAATGGCCTTTGTGTGGTGTCGGGGCTCCTGGGTCAGTCTCCGTGAGCCAGCAGAACTGAGGCTTCCCCCACCAGTCTGCAGGTCTTGGGCCCCACACGGCGTTTGTGGGTTCAGCTCAGTTCTGATGCTGAGCCCAGCGACAGCGTCAGCCTCCACACCTCTTAAGGGCTCAGCCTCCCTGGTCTGCCCACCTCTGATCGGCCCAAGCCCTGGCACTCTGACTTCTACCACCTGTTTGTGTATGTATCGGGGGTCCCCATGAACCCCTCCTCAGAGTTGAAGGGCTGTCAGGAGCCAGGTTGTCTGTCATCTGTGCGTCTGACCCGCTGGCTAGAAGTCATGTCCCCAGGACGTCCTCCTCAGGCGTGTTGATTCACTGGGGGGACGCCCGGGATTAAGAGCCCAAGGGACACCTATCAGCAGCCTTTTGGGAGCGGGCTGTGGAGCCCTCTCCAGGTTTTCCCCACCTTCACGTCTGCCGCCTGAACGCTCTTGAAGCCCCTTCCTCATGGGTTGTTTGAAGGCTTCATTTATTGGGGGGGGAGGGGGACGTGCTTTTGAATTCCACCTCCCGCCCTTTCCCCTGGCAGGGTGTGGGGAAGCAGGACCTAAAGCTCCACCCCTCTGTTCCTGTCCCTTTCCCTGGCAGCCAGCAGGCTTCCTCAGGAGTTCTCCCAGGTCAGCTTCATTAACATAGGAAGGGAGCCCTTTAGCAGCCTCTGCCCGCAGACTTCCCAAAGGGAAGTACGAGCCAAGAGCTGTGGAGAAACACATTTTGATCACCTGCTGACCAGATGTGCTTCCTGTAAATCACCACATTGCACCATAGAACGCACCTTTGGGGTTTTTAGTCACACGATGTCTTCGATTCTCTAGGTGGCATCTTTCTGTTAGGGTTGTGAACGTAAGTCTTGCATTTAAAGTGTTGCTTCTTGTGTGGCACTTAGCAGCTGTGACTTAACGGGAATACGGCTTCTTGTGGTTTTAAAACCCTTGTTTTACTCAAATTATGAACTATTTTTGAAATTTGTGACTAGTATGAAATTTATTTGAGCGATGAAAAGTATTTTCAAACATTTTTGATAGTGTGAAGTTTTAAATAGAAGTTTATAATTTGTATTGTAGTTTTAAGAAAGAAAATTGTTCTTAAGAGTGCCATCTGGGGTCTTCTCTCTCTAGTGTAGCATTCCAGGTTTTACTGTGAACTCTTGCAACAGACCAGCCTCTTCTTTCCGGAGTTAGAATGGAGCAGTCTGCTTGCTTTCAGGCCTCGGCTTTGCAGCCGGACCGTTCCCCACCTGCTTCACCTGAGCCTCCTGGCCGGACCCAGCACGCGTCGCTGGCAGGCCGTGTGCGGGGAGGACGGTGCTGCTCCGCAGGGCCGGCCGGCACCCGTGGGTCGGTGTGCGTCTCAGTGAGCGGGGAGCGTCCCCGGTCCTGGTGTCTGCCGCCTAACGCCTGGCTTGTGTCACGAGGGAACCTCGAGCTCTGTTCTAATGAAGCGGGTGCCTCTTTCTGTGTTGTCCTCCAGCTCTCAGGGCGTCACCATTAGTCTGAACACTACCTCTGGCATGGTCACGTCGTTTGAGCTGTCTGACAACACTAACGACCAGTCCGGGGAGCAGGAGTCTGAGTACGAGCAAGGCGAAGATGACCTCGTTTACCCCAAGTCTGACGGATCTGAACTGTATGCTCAGGAGTACCCCGAGGAGGGGCAGTACGAAGGCCACGACGCCGAGCTGCCCGAAGACCACATCGCGTATGAGGGAGAGCCGGAGGAGGGGCCACTGTACAACGACGAAGTGCTGGACATCGAGATCAACGAGCCTCTGGATGAGTTCACAGTGAGTCGCGCTCCTTTGTTTGGCCAAGATAACGTGGCTGCCGGGCACGGGTGTCCAGGCTGATGTGAAATCTATTTACCTCCCTAGGGAGGGAGGGAAATTAGACCTTATTATCACTGTCTGCCAGTTTCTTTATCTGAGCTGTGACAAAGTTTGTGTTGACAGCTTGTTTGGCCAGCGGTAATGCTCCTTTGTCATTCTGGAAGGCTGCACAGAATTGTGACCTTGAGGATTGCACCCTAAGGAAGAAAACAGCTTTGTGTGGTGCAGATACCGTGTCAGTTGTTGGAGGTGCTCAATGCAGGGCCTTTATCCAGGCTTTAGACAAAATCTGATAAAGTCCCTCTAAGGTGAAAAGATTATTGACCTGCTAAAGACATCTTTCAGGTGCTAATACTCCAGAGTGATTGATGTGCTGTTCATTCATCCTTTTTGTAACAGAGAACTGTCTAATGTGGATAAAGAGATTGGAGGTTAGTTTAGGAAATGTCACACATAATTTGCTATCTGTAATCAGGAAGCAAAGATTGTGCTGATTTTTATTTCAGAAAGATGATTTTGGTAGGTAGACGCTTTCTTCTTAACTCGAACTGTCAAGAACGGAAAGGACACCTGGAGCGGCTGCTTATCTGTCGCGATTCATCATTAAGGGAGGTTTGTGCTTAAAACAGACACTTACTGCAGTTTGGTGGGCGGCCGCGATCTGCAGAGCTGCCCGGTCTGGACCCTGGGCCCGCTGCCCCGGGGCGGGGCAGTGGCTGGGCGGAGGCGTGGCAGCCAGGACTTCGCGAGCCCTTTTGCAAAGGCCTGGCGCTCTGCTCTCGTTTCCAGGCCGAGCGCGGCATCTAAGAAAGTCAGCACCTGCCGCGTTTTAGTGACTCACTGATGGATGGTGCGTATGTGTGCGGGCAGTTTGAAAGGGCCTGTTTATATGGAGCCTTAGTTCGCTCCTGATTATGTGGTCGTGAGGCGTCTCGGCAGTCAGGACTTGATTCTCTCTGGATGCTCTGTCTTCAGTAGGCAGAGCGGTGAGGTCCTGTCGGACGCTCGTCTGAAAGACTTGTAAATCACAGGCGTCCTGGCGCATGTCCTCTGGCCTGCTCGGGTGGTAAGCTCTTCCCTGGAGCGCACGGGTGCCCTCTGGCTTTGTGCTGTGCTAAGGGGGACACTGGACTTCAAATGCTCTTAAAAGTGAAGGTTTTTCAAAATGTACCTGGTCAGACCGTTTGTTAGTCTTGCTCACCAGACCACGGGCTTCTCCTCCCTGAGGCCTGAGCTGTGTTCCTTCAGCACTGAGCAGCTCCACCGCTCCGCCCGAGCTCAGGGACACAACTGTTGCCGAAACGGGGAGCAGGGAGCCTGCTCCTGTGTGGGTAGACGTGAGTGGCGCGCCTGCGCGTGCTGTGCTGCTGCAGGTGCTCGGCCAGGTGGGGCGCCCTCGCCTTCCCGCGCTGGCGCTGTTCGTGACAGCGTTTCTGGACGGCGAGGTGGTCCGCACTGACGGCCTTGAGGTTCCGCTAGGCCTTTGTGTGAAATCCACCACACTGATCACAGGATTCAGGTCTTGGAGAGAAAATAAATGTGCCAGTTCAGTATTCATAGCGCTTTTCCAAATAAAAATGGTTTTTTTTTTTTCAGAATCCAGAAAAATCTTAAGGCAGGAAAGTTTACTCTTAAGTTCTGGTGCTGCCGTTCCACAGCGCCGTGCACGCAGGGCGAGGTGGCGCAGTGCCGGCGCGTTTTGCGAGCAGTGTGGCCTAGCCCTGCGGCCGCGGGCGTTTTTCTATTCACGCCGTTTCCTCAGAGGCTTGTCTTCAGTTGTCAGAGCGCAGAGTTGTGGCCAGACTGCTTTGGCTGAGGAGACAGGAGCTCTTGAACTTGGGGTTCCTGTCTGGTCCTGCGTGGACACCTCATCCTGCCCAGGTGAACTGTGGAACCTGCAGATCACCTCCCTGTGCCGGAGGCGTGGTGGCTCATCAGACACCGTGACCGGTTCCATGTCCCGGGGCGCCCTTAACTCGTCCTCTGAAGCTGCACCGCCGCCCGCCCACGTGGAAGTTGCCCGCAGCACTTTCTGCTTGTTCGCGTGTATCGGGCAGAACCGCAAGAGCCAGAATGTGACGCCTGGATGGGGCGCTTCCGCAGGACCCCTTGGCCCTCCCCGTCCCCTTCCTCCTGTGACTACTTTTTTGTCAGTCTGGTTTTGTTTTGTTTGCTCATTGGCTGTGCTTCTCCGTCTCCCACTAAGAGTGAGATTGTAGGGCGTGTCTCTCCTTCCGACTTACTTCTGAGCATCGTCCCTCAGGGTCCGTCGTGCAGTGCCGTGGTGGGGGTCATCTTTCCTGTCGTGAGTGAAGACCCCGTCTTCATTAGCGCTTCGTCCACTGCCGGACGTGGGTTGTTCCCAGACCTGGCTGCTGAGAACAGTGCTGCAGTGAGCGGGCCTGCATGTTTCAGGTTAGCGTTTTCAGTTCGGCTTGCTTGTCGGCGACTCCCCGCGCCCGTAGGCCCTTTTTTCCCTGGCGCTGTCGTAGCTGGCCAGCCTTCTTCCTGCCTGTGGCCCGAGGGTGCCTGCCTGGCAGACCTGCACTTGCATTTCAGACAACCCTGAGTCACTCTCTTCCAGGGCGGGGCTGAGGAGAGACCAGTTCTGACGTGTGTTGGACCGGACCGGCCATGCTTCTCTCGTCCACAGAGGGCTCTGGTTGGGCCACGTTCCCATCTCCTTAGCTGCTGCCGAGCTGCTGTGACGCCACGTGCCCGTTCTCCCACAGTGGTGTTCCGGAGCCGTTGACAGGGCTCGTGGAGGCCAGGCAGGTGGCGGGTGCGCCCTGTGTTGTGCGGGCTCCGCGCGCAGCCTGCTGCCTGCCAGGACAGTCGCTGGAACCAGCAGGCTTGAGCCGCGGGGTGAGGCGCGCCTGAAGGACCCGGGAGGTCAGATAAGAACAGCTGGTTTCCTTCAGGACCATGAGGGTGAAGAGCCCTCAGGCTCGCGGGCGCTGGGGCCACCAGCGCAGGGGCCGTGTGCCCGGGGCTCCCCGGACCCAGGGGTCTGGTACTTCTGCGGGAGAGCCCGGTGCCGGGGTTCTTCCTTCCGGGTTTGCTGCGGCACCTTGTCAGCGCTGGTGAGCAGCTGATGCATCTCCGCGGCGCAGCAGTGAGCAGTGGGGGCCCGGCTCTCGGAGCTTGGCCAGTGAGTCCTGGGGAGCTTTGATTTCCAGGGCACTTTGGTTTTGGAGCGTTAGAGCATCTTAAATGTTTCATGGGCGTGTCGGTGGGATTCTCTTGAAAATGTGCACACTAGTGCTTTGAAGAGAGTGCTGTAGTCATTTTGAATCAGTGAGTTTCGAAAATGACTGCAAGGCAGCCTGTGTTCGGTGCTGTCCTGGGTGTTGACGAAGCGGTGGCTGAGAAGGACACACGGGCAGTTCCTGTGCTGAAAACCTGGCAGTGAGCCTCCCAGGAGGGGCTGGGACCCTGCTGGGACCCCCAGAGCGGAGCCCTGGTCACGCGTGTGTCCCGCAGCCCTGGCTGGCGCGGAGGAGGCTTGTGCCGCAGGCGCGCTGAGGCTGGGCCGGTCAGCGGGGGTTGGGTGAACTGGCAGAGGTGGTGCGAGGCGTCGGTGCTGTTCCCCCCTAAATGTGGCCTGTGGACGGGGTGTGTAAGCCACAAAGTCTCTCTGTAGCCTTTGGACTCGTGGTGTTTCCTTGGTGCTTTTCCCCAAGCGAGCTTAGAAATGATTATTTCGTTGGTTTCCGTCATTTCCTGTAGGTATTACGTGGCCACTTGAGAAACTGCATACACGAGGCGTCCTACCTGCCTGCTCCCTGGTAGCGGGCGTGGCGAAGCACCAGCTGTGTGCTGCCCTCTGGGACTAGCGCCTCTTTCTTTTCTTGCTGTTTCTGCTAATGTAAGCCTCGGGGCAGGTAGGTGAGCCGTGCGGGAGGTCACCGAGCCCCTCCGTGGTGGCCATCCAGCGAGGGCCGTGGCGGTGCCGGCGAGGAGTGGCTCCCTGCCGAGGCCTCTGTTGAGAGGGTCTGAGCTGCTGCAGCCCGCGGTGCGGGGTGCGGGGCGCAGAGAGCAGTGGGCAGTGCTCACACTGCGCTGGCTCAGACCTGGGAGCGAGGGACCGAGGCCGAAGACGTGAGGACCGCCCTGTCCGCAGGCCGGGCACCCGCCACGTGGGCCAGCCGCCGCGCACCCCGCCCGCTGGAGCAGGGCGCTCGGCGCTCAGGGCCTGGCCTCCTGCTGGTTGGTGGGGCTTTGAAGTTGGGAGGTAGGTTGCACTGATTTTTTCCCCGTCACTTCTTTCAGTCTCTGAGTAACAGTATTCTCCTCACTTGTGCTTGTAGCGTGAGAGTGAGAAAAGTCACAGATTTTAAACTTCAGGTGATCTCTGGAGGTACATTTCCCTGGAAAGGCCGTGAGGGGGAGCCCGCTGGGGTGTGGTGCGGTGCTGGGTGCCTGCGGAAGCCACAGTGGGTCCTGCCTGCTGTTGGTCGTGTTCTCTGAAGCACGATGGCGGAGAGTGCTTCGGTGCGACACTGGTGCTCAGCCCGGCCCGGGGGCAGAGTGGCTCGTGCCATGCGTGAGTGCCATGCGTGAGTGCCGTGCGGGCTCCGGGAGGACCGATGGCTCAGCGCAGGTGGGTCCCCTGGACCTGGGGTCTGTCAGGGTAAAAGCGAGTTGGACGCACAACCGGCTGCACGCTGGAAGAAGGGCTCTGTGGGGCTGGCCGAGGCGTGCCTGTGCGCAGAGCACCTGCCACAGCCCAGTGTGCTGCGCCGAGACGCCAGTAGAGCGTCCAGAGGCCTCTGGGATCTGGGTTTGACTCCGTAGGTGGTCAGGGGCCAGGTCTCTTCCCTACTCTGGGGCACGGCTCCGGGCTGCTCCTCTTAGCATGGCCCGTGTTGCAGCGGTGGGCACAGAAGGGCAGGGGGCTGTGGCGGCCCTTTGGAGCCTCGCAGAGGCCTCACGTAACACTGGGCAAACGTTTCTGACTTGTGGCTGTGGCTGGTTTCCCTAAGCTGGCGGCCGTGTCTTGGTCTGCAGTGGGGAGCACGCCAGCGACGGTAGAGGGTGAGTCCGGGTGTGCGTTGGGTGGGCTTGGACTAGGCCAAGGGGAAGAACGAGCTGGTCATACTTATGCATCCCCCAAACTTAGAAACAGGCGCACGTGATAGATGTGGGGGACACGTTCCCTGTGAGCCGAGAAGGAGCACGTGTAGCGGGTCGGGCGCCAGCAGCACATGGCATCCGGTCAGAGGATACAGACGGGAGTTGAGCTGCTCCACACGCATTGGTGGTGCGGGGGTTCCCTGCTGGGCCGTTGCAACAGCGCCCCGGGGAGGCAGTCTGCGTCGCCCTTGGCTCCCAGCTGTCCGATCCATGTAGCGCAGTCTCGAAAGACACACCACATGGTCCCCGTCCAGTCGTGTGGCGGGCTGCTCTCTGCCCCTCGTGGCAGCCTACCGGTCTGGGCCCTCTGGCGCCGCCACGGAATGTGTGCTGTGCGTGCACCAGGAACACAGCAGCGCTGCCTGCCAAGTCAGTTCGTCCTTTGGTTCCTGCGCGTAGTCTGTGGGCCCATGGGGCCCCGCAGGACAGGGACGCGGGCATCTGACTCTGGCCGCCCCTGAGGTGTTCAAAGCGCCGGCTCGACCTGGTCTCGGGCCTGGAGTCTTGTGCCTCAGGTGGCCTGCAACCTGACAGCGCAGGGTGCACCTGCAGACCCACGTGGTGGCGTTCCCAGGCCCCCGGTCCACGTTGGCGCGGTCACGCTGAGCAGCTACTGACGCTGCATGCAGCTAGGGCACCTTTTGTGTGCGCCTCGAGACTGAACAGAACTGAAGTAGGATTTTTAACCCTGAGGTGCGTGGTGCTTGAACTTGAAGTGGCTGCAGGGGCTGGTGGGCTCCCTTTGTCACCGGGCGGTCCCTGGACGGGCAGGCTCCAGGCTCTCTGGTACACATGGATGTGGAAAGAGGCTCAGTGAGTTGGGAAGGGCCGAGCAGGCCCTCCTGCAGCCCCCGGCTGTCTTCTGTCTGACCGAGTCCGGACAGGGCAAGACAGAAGCCGTTTCTCCCCCATGATGGGGTTGCCTCGCACGCTTAGGCTTTAAAGTCATTTTGCTGTGAGCAGAGGAACTTCTAGAAATAAAACAATTCTCTTCTAAGAGAGGAAGAAACAGGCAGTAGTGTGTGGTTAAAACTCTGACCCTTTTTAATTTGGTAGCCAGAGACCTGGGCCTCCCTGGGCTCACCTGTGATGCTGCTGCTGCTGGTGGCGCTCGGGGTGGGGCATTTGTCCTGAGGCTTCCCTGGGCACAAAGACAGGTGCAGAGGGGAAGTCGCGGCTCTTCTCTAACGCTATCTGCTGGGAGTGTTCTCCTTTAACGTGTGTTCATACCGGAGCTGTGTGTTTATTACTTTAAGCTCTTTTTTTCTTCAGCGCCCCTCATACATTTGCTTACTTTCCTGCTGACCTTGGCTGTTGGCCTCAGTCCACCTCTCTTCCGCTACTGCTTCGCGTGTTTACTGGCGCCTTTGTAGTGCTCTTCGGCTTCTCCTGCCCTGACTGGAGGAAGCCGGTGAACGTGCTGGTCTCATCCCTGGACAGCAGCATTTGGATTTTTCTCTGGCTTGTAGAATGGCTAGATCAGTCCATCAAAAAGCAGGCCATCGGGAACTGGGTGTAGGGACCTTGGGCGGGGAGGGGGGTGGCCCCCGGTGCCTTCCCTCCATCGGTATGCTCTGCTGCGAGGCCTGTGAGTCTGAGTAGGTTCTGGAACCCCGGGAGGAGGCGCAGTTTCAGTGTGCGCGCCCGCGTGTGCTCAGGGCTGCCTTTGGCCCATTCCGGGAGCTGAAGTCTGCGGGCTGTGGACCGGCCTGCGAGGACCAGGTCGGCCTCCGAGGAGGTCATTCCATTGGGAAACCTGTTGTCGGTGGTTTCTTTTATTACCTGGTGCTCGTGGTGAATGCAGAGCAATTACTATATTTGAGAGCAGTTAGATTTAATTATAAAGATTATCAAGTCTCTAATTAGCCACATCAATGCTCGTTATGCTGTTACCGTCAAACGTGGTTAAAAAGGTGTGCTCTTTTAGATGTTTTGGTATGTGTACAGGAGGACCGAGCAAAGTTCAGGAAAGTCTTTCCTGTTCCGTTGCCAGTCATCACCCATCCTGCTGCTCTGGTGTGAAAGCAGCTGGTACAGTCCCTGGCTTTGTTGTTGTTTTCAAGGTGGTTTGGCTACTCAGGGTCCTTCGAACTGCCACGCACATTCGTGATCAACTCGCTGTTTGCTGACGATGGTTTGGGTCTTGGTGAAGACCGCGTTGTGTCTGGCTCCCGTTGGGGGGAACTAAGCATGGTTTCTGTAACGTGACTTGTTGAGACAGGTTGGTTCTTCAGTTTCAGCCCGTCTTCTTCCTGCCTTGGTGACCTCCAGCCTGTGTGGACAGACGGCCCTGACCTTGCCAGTGACGTCAGGCCAGGTGTCCAGCGTTTGTCTGCTGAGTGACTGAGTTATTTTTTTGTAAAGTGTTTTATAAACAAGAGTGGTCTTGTAAACAGCTTGATAAAAGTTTATTAGATTATTTTTTAAGTATTGAGTTTTATGGGTGCTTTTCCTGTATTGTTGAGGTGAGGATGTGACATTTATTCCTTTGTTGATGTGAATTAAGCTGACTTAGAAACATACCGCCTCTGCTGCAGACTCTGTCCCACCGGCCCCCTTCTGCGGGGACGTGCCTGCTGCAGTCCTCTCCTTTGCGCTCCGCGGCTTGCCCGTCTCTTCCTTACCGCCGGCGAGCGGTGCCACCTGGCCACCCCTCAGCGTAGCGTGTCCTCCAGCCGGGGCCTGCTGCTAGTTCTCCCATGACGATGTGGTTATGGAGTGCCCGGACCTGGAGTGGGGTGCCTTTCTGGCCCCGTCGGGACTGTGCTCTCTGGTGAGGGTTACCCATAGTGCCTGAGACCGGCACATGGCACCTGCGGAGTTACTGTGGCTCTCTTTCTCCTTATTGGCACTCTTCAGTCCGTCAGTCTTCACTGTTGCTCAGTATAGAATTTTATATCAGTTTCTGTCAGTTATTAGCTATTAAAAGTTTTGGGTAAGTTTTTAAAAGCAGTATTCTGTATCATTCTCACCTTCTTTTTGTTTATACTGTAGGGTGGTATGGAAACTTTGGAACTACAGAAGGATGTAAAAGAAGAATCAGATGAAGAAGATGATGATGATGAAGAATCTGGACGGTTACGTTTCAAAACTGAAAGGAAAGAAGGAACAATTATTAGGCTCTCAGATGTAACTAGAGAGAGAAGGAACATTCCAGAAACTTTGGGTAAATTCTTTTGCCTCTCTTCCATCCTTCTTCATTCCATCTTCAGCTTCTCCATAGTAGTGTTACGATGAATCAAGTCGGTGGAGCTGACTTTCGGGATTGCTGTGCATAGCGTCTAGGTGGTCTGAGTGAGGCAGGCGCTGTAAGTCATTCTACAAAAATGTCCTCCGAAGTAAAACGAAGTATCCAGCTGTTCACTTTTTAATAGCTTTGCTGTCTGGCTGGACCTGCTCTCGAGCATACCATGGGCTCCTGGCTTCTCTGGGAAGGCTGTGTGTGGCCATGGCCTTGCCACCTGGCCCTTGCTGGGACCCTCCACGCTGCCGGGTGAGCTCTAGAGTGGCCTGGTTTCCCTTGTGCCGCTGAGCGTCGCCGCCCGTCACGGTCCGCTCCTGCGTGCCCCTGTCAGTGTTCAGCGAGTGCGGGGCCAGTCCGTGGGCCTGGTCAGGCAGGCCACTCTGCGAGCTCCTGCTGTTGAAGGCCTGCGGCAGCAGCTAACCCACAGAGAGCCTCCTGAGCCCCTGTCCGCTGTCTGCTGCGGATGCTGTGGAGCAAGGCGGCGCCTCTCCAGCTGCCAAGCTGGGAAAGGCCTTGGGACCAGCCCCAGCCGCTTGGACTTAGTGGGTTTGGAATGGGGCCCAGGGTAGTGGCATTTCTGACAAGTTCTTGGGGCTGCTGCTCTGGTCTTGGTCAAAATAAAAGATCTGGCAACTGAGTTAGTGCCTTTAGCATCACTCGGCGCTCTTTTAACTTGGAAACATTGTAAAATGACCGCGTATCTTGAAGTGGCAGAGAGGGCTTCTGTGTGAGGATACTAAGCTCCCCGATGCACAAGTTCACAGCATGGAGCTGGCCTGGTCACATTACTTTGCTAAATGAGATCTACGGAGAGTTTGGCCTAGAGTCTTCTCCCCCACCCCGTTTCTTTCTTCTCTGCCTTTTGGTCAAGGAGTCCTTAGACTTTGCTCAAGTTGTGGTATACACCTGCCTCTCACTCCTGAGCAAGGCCCGCGTTTGTGTCCAAGAAAGACTGTGAAGTTGACTTTGGGTAAAAGGAAATAAACATAGGAAGATGAGGTGAAACAAAGGTATTCTTCAGCAGGAGCGAGGGGGTGCATGTAGGGGTACAGAAGAAGCTTCTAGAACAGGCCTTTCTGTTTCAGGCTGGGGTAAGATGAATACGGGACATGGCCCAGCAGCCTGTCCCCAGCAGTGGCTTGCAGTGTATTGGGAAGTGGAGGGGAGGGGGTGTCATCAAATCATCCTTCTGTTTTTTTAGGGTTCCGCTACACGTTGGGAAGCCTTGGTGTCGCAGATCCTGGTCACTAGGGTAGCTGCTATGTTCTAAGGCTGGGAGCCACTGGGCAGTCACCCTGCCAGTGCAGGCCTTGCCCCTGCATCCGGCTTCGGTGGGCCGAAGTGGATTTCCTGGGCCCACTCCCGCCTTGACCAGTTCTGGTCCTCAGCTGGCTCACCTAGTTGCTGTCCACCCTGGCGCTGGGGTGTGGCTGAGGTGCTCACCTGTGGCCCTCGTGGTAGTTTGCATTTGTTTCATTCCTGCATCTGCTTCTTGGCAGGACCTCCTCCCCACTTTGTACTTTTCGGGGTCACTTGTGCTTTATAAAGGTACGTGGTGTTGATGTTCTCTCAACAGGTGAAGGCGTCTGGCAGCTTCATAGTCATCATCCAGAGGCCTGAGGCTGGGAGCGGTGGTGGCAGGTGGCCCTTCTGAATGGGGTGCGGGCAGGGTGGGCGCTCAGGCAGAGCGGCTGTCGCCTTCAGCAGCCTGGCCGCTCGCCCTTCCTTGAGACGCCGAAGGGGGGGACGCGGGCTTGCCGCCTTTGCAGAGTGCAGCTGCGGCCGGGGTGGCAGTGGTGACCTCTGGGGCTCGCACAGCGGAGCCCCCCACCCCGGGAGCTCAGTGTTCGGTGCGAGGGAGCGCAGGTTTCCAGTCACCGGAGCGCGCTCACTCTTCATTAAAAAGGACTTGTCCGTTTGGAGGTTGGTTTCCGTCGCCACCTGCCTTCTGAACAAAAGGCTGATTTTACTTGCCAGGAAGGTGCTCTCTGAGAGAGAGAGGCTGCTGCGGCGGTAGGTCAGGTAGGAATTTGCCTGGGCTTTGCTCTCAGCCTCTTGCGTGGTCCTGGTGGTCTCATGTCAACGCCGGGCTCTGTACGGAAACAGCCTGGGTTCGTTTTGTTGTGGAAAGTCCTTTCCCTGCTCTTTGTTATGCAGCTGAAATACCTTGCTGCCAGAGAACACGCTGTCTCGTATGCCTTGCATTTTTTATTTTTACATGTGAACTTTCAGCTTTTTGACAAAAACAAAAACTTTGTGATCCTGTTGATTTTGAGAACATGCCACTCTTAAAAGAGCGAACCAGCCCGCTCTTCCGTTTCTGGCGCTTTGGTCTGCATGTGGGGCGGTGTGCTCTCTTCGAGTCGAGAGGGACTTGTGGTAGTTGCTGCCGTCTTTGCGTGGGGCTGTGGATGTCGGCCTGAGCTGTGAAGGGTGCGGATTCTCATCCTGACAGCACAGGGCCTCACACGCAGGTGGTTGACTTGTGTTCTCAATTCAGATGAATTAGAAGTTGGAGTTGGGGTTTTTGCCTAGATGAAAGTCTTTGCGTCGTGAGCCTTTTTCTTCAGTCAGGACTCCGGGAATTAACCCTTTATGAAAAAGGCTCGAGTGGCGTCTTGTCCATGTTCCCCAAGGATGGTACCGGATAGCACAGTTAGGGGTAGATTAGCTTGGTCGTGCCAAGGGTGACTGCGTGGAAGGCTCCTTTCTCTCATGGACCCTGCTTGGGCGTTTCACAGCATCTGAGTAAGGGGGTGCTTTCCTTCAGGACGTTCCCAAAGAGTGGGGTGTCCTTGGCCAGTTTCCCTGAAGTGCCGCGCGCAAGTTCAGATCTGGACAGCAGATCCTCTCTGAAAGCGACACGGGCCGAGGCAAGGCCGGCGGGCGGAGTCAGGCGCGCCCATCGTGCGGGCGCCCCCGGGGCTTGGCGCAGGCCTGTGGCATGTTCCCCGTCATCGGTTGAGCCCAAAGGGCGTTTCTTGTGTGTCCAGATAATGTTCTCCTGAGAAGACATTCTTAATTTTGTTCATGGGTCTTCTGGGAAAATGCTTTACCCTGTGTCAGGCAGGAGAGGGCCTCCTGGCGCCCTGGTGCTTGTGTGACGAGCTTCTCTTGCTTCTTGATTCAATTACCTTAGAGAAAACCTTGAGACTATCATTTGTTATTTTTATTTTGCCAAAGAAAGTGTGTATCCTACAAAGACTATGTATTAGTCTGTAACAAAATTATTTGTATGCAAATGTTTTTCTTAAGCTCCTTTTGGAAAGGGTTGGATACAATGTAACTGTTATGGGGAACCTGTCTTTACTTCAGGGTCCAGACTAGTTCAGAAAACACTTAGAGGGAAATTAACATTTCAGTTGAAGTTACAAATGTAATTTCCCTCCTGTCATATTTTGGTGACCTTTTGTGACAGCTTGTCTCAATTGGAGGAAAGCATTTTTACTTGCTGATTAAAGATGTCATTTGAAACCATTTTATTACCAGGGATAGTGAAATTAATCTTGACACTTAGAACCACTCGAAAAATAATTGCTGATTCACTGCATGAAATGTGTATGTGAACCAATCATGTAGTCAGGAGTAGAATGAAAGTGTGTGCTTGTTAAGGAGAGATTACATTTTCTTTCAGACGGGCGTCTAGATTCATTTGAAGGGGAGGGAAGTGCCATGGAAATAGTTTTAAGAAAGGGAAATGTGATTTAGAGATTTGGGAAGACTAGAGAAATGCTTGTAGGGTCCAAGGTGGCGGACAAACTGATGGTGGAAAGGGGCACGTCTCTGTGGAAGGGGGCGGGAGAACGTTCCTCAGTAGACTTCTCGGGGTCTCCCGGAGGTAGACATACACCAACGTGAAGTGTCTCGGTGCGGGGTTATTTCGCAGAGAAGGGAGCCGCGCTTGCGTGCCTCAGGGCTCTCCTGCCAGAACCTCGGGCGCTGTGCCGCTCGCGGTCTGCCGAGGGCAGGGCTGTGCTCCCGGCGCTGCGCTGGGGGCAGGCGGGCTCCACGGACGCCCACGTGTGGCGGCCGCGCCGAGCTCGCGTTGGACCTTTCTGCGTCAGGCCCACTCAATCCCAGAAGTCTTTCTTCACAGATAAGGTTTGCTTTTCTAAGCCTGAAAATGTGAAATGATGCTAGCGGTCAGTATTTTCCATTGTTGGCGAAATTAGCTTCAATTCCTTGGCTTCAGGATGATCTCATTAGTAGCTTTTTTAGTCGGGAATTTGTTGGTTTTGCACTTCCGCACACTGGGCATCAGTGACCTCTCTACCAGCGTGGTGACGACGTCGGGCTGGTGGGGACTGGGGTGGCCGGGGCCTGACGATGGCGTCGGCCGTGGCGCGCAGTTGCGGGGTGCCTGGCGGTTGAACTTGACTTCAGCCCCTTTTCAGCCAGCCCCAGCACGTGTTCGGGGGTCTTGGGTGCAAACACTGTGCGTGTCCAGGCCGACCTGTGCTGCGTCTCAGGCGGAGCCGGCCTTCCTGAGCACCCCGCCCCGCCGCCCCTGGGTGGGCCCTGCCGCTCCGAGTCTCGGGTTGCGGTTTTCCCACCTTCTCCCTGTGGGTCCAGTGTGGGCTTTTGAAGGTTCCTAACACACCTTCCTTCTTTCCAAACAGAGCTTTCAGCAGAAGCCAAAGCCGCGTTGCTGGAGTTCGAAGAACGGGAGCGACAGCACAAGCAGGGCCGCTACGGCGCGCGGCGGGGCGGAAGGCGAGGCGGTGCGCTGCTGGGCCGTGGCGCAGGCGACCAGCGGCGGGACCATGGCGAGCGGGGCAGGGTCCAGGCCCACAGGCCCGCCCTGCTGCCCACACAGCCTTCTGTGGTGGTAACGTCACTCTCTCACTCGGCTCGGGGGAGGCCTCTGCGGTGGGGACTCGTTCAGCAGTCACTGCTTGGGCCAACACTGAAGTTCAGTGCAGGGATGACAGCTAACGCTGCTTCCTGGTCAGAGAGGTGATTTCAGAGCTGCGTGTGTGGACTCGGTCATCCGGCCTGTGGGGCGAGAGGTGATGTTCAGCACAGCCACTGAGGAGGGGAGCGCCCCAGACCTGATGCCCCTGGCGCCAAGCTGCGGGGCTGCTCCCCGATGGGGCACCTGGGCGGGGATTTATTATTTTGTGAAACTTTTTTCTTCATACTGTTAACCAACCGTAGGTTGGTCCTTAAATATGGGAGTTTCTCTTAGCGTGACTTCCAGCCTGTCCATAAAAACCTAGGTTTCTTACTCTTTCCACAGGGTTTCATCATCTGGGAATGTGTCATACACATGAGATTCTATCTCATTTAAATCTCCTCTGTGTTTCCAGCATGACACCTCTCAGAACCAAAGATAACAGCCGTAGTGCTTGTCTTTCTGTTCTAGTTCTCGTCAGCGCCTTACAGCTTCTTCTCCAGAGGTCACCCTTAACAGAACTTGGTTTGGTGCAGGCTGTCCGCTGCGCCTGTCACTCTGTGGTTTAATCTGAACTTAGGGGAAATTCGCATTTTGCCCCTGTAGAAATGTTATGTTTTGGGGGGCATTCACTTGTGAACAAACAGGGTAAAAACAGGGTGACTTACTGCTTGAGTGTGAGCGTTCGGGTGTCGATGCACAGGAGGGAAGAGAAGCAGCGCGCAGAGGTTGACACTGGCGGCTGGCGCGGCTTCCCACACCGGGAGGTCTCCAGCCTCTGCCTCTTCTCCCCGTGCGGGGGCTCCTCGGTGCTTGCTCGCAGTGCAGGGGGATGACAGCTGCGTGTTCCTGGCGCGTCTCCTTGGGCGGGAATGGAACTCGTTTCTCGGCCAGAAGGGGGGCGTATGCCTGGCCTCCCTCAGAGGAGCTGCGCTGCAATGGTGCATGCGGCCACCCGGGAGTGGCCCGAGCCTGTGTGCCCCGCCACCTCCCCGCCCCAGTTGACTAGAGCACCTGGGGAACTGGGGGCGGGGTCTGTGCACTGGTCCTGGCGGGGTCTCTGCTGGTCAGCGTGTTAAAGTGGCCCCTTGACGTCCCGCAGGCCTTCATTCCTTCCTCCTTGCCCGAGGCTGTTCTCAGTCCTGTTTGGTCCCCACTCGGCTTCGTCCTTCCCACCATGCGTGCTGGCTCAGCTCTTGCTTCCTGCCGCCCCCCCTCCCTGCCTCCTGGCCATGGTCTGCAGGCCTTTCTGCTCTTTGCAGTGCGCACATTTAGACCCCGAGGGCAGCCGCCTGGCGCGCGGCCGCTCCCTGCCCAGGTCCTGTCTGTCAGGGTTGGGGGTCGGCGGGGACATGCTGGACTTGGAGCGTGCAGCACCACAGACCGGCTGTTGTGGCCGATGTGAACCTTTGGGCAGGACAGGGAAGCCGAGACCGGTGCATCCCGTGCTCAGAGTTCTCCTTGACTCTGCCGAGAAGCCACCTCCCTTCAGGCCGCAGCCATTTCTTCTGTCCTTGCCCGGCTCCAGTGTGTGGTCTGTCTCCTCCCCGCCCTCCCCTCCAACATGTCACCCTGAGCGACTGTCTCCCCCAGGGCCAAGGGTTCCGGTCATGCCCGGGGCGCACACAGCAGCAGGGCCTCCCTGTGGAACTCAGACGCCTGCCTGACATCGCCAGACATGCCCTGGGTCTGGGTCCAGGAGAAGGTGCCCTGGAGGCAGTCTCCTGCCTCTGCTGCTGGCTGTGGCCACTGCTTGACCTTGAATGAGGGCAGTGATGACCCACCTCAGAGCGGGGCCTGGTGGGCCCCTGGTTGCCTCATTTTCACCTTCCAGCCTGTGCATCTGCGTGGGGCTCCGTGGCCACCGTTCCCTCTCAGTGGCTGTTCCACAGATCAGCCCTGGCCCTGCCCCACGCGCAGGGAGGACTTTGGCCAGCCTCGCCTTCATTGGCCCCTCTTCCCAAGGTTGGGGCCACCCTGGTCTCCTTTGCCCTGCAGGCACGTCTTGCTGCTCTGCTGCCTTTAGCTGCCTCTGCCGTGCTCCAAGCATGGCCTCCTTCTCCTCTCCTGGCCAGGTGGACGGTCACTTTGCAGTCTTCTGCCCTCTCTGGCCCAGCCCTAGCAGCCGTTGTCCTGTGTGAGGCCGTGTTTCCAGCAGGGCTCCCGGCCGCTCTTCTGGGAGGAGGCAGGGCTGGCTGCGCAGAGGCCGGCCGGCCCGCGTGCGGCTGCTCGGCCCTCGGGCGGTCGGCTGCTTCTACGGGGCCTTTCAGCGCGTGCTAGGCTTAGGGGCTGCCATTTCCCTTCTTGCCCCAGACAAGGCCTACTCGGGACAAGCCCGGGGCAGTGGGCATCGCGTGCCCACGCGTGTCCTCTCTGGGCCGGTGAGCGCGTGTCTCTGTGTACCTTGCGGGCTGGCAGGGCACGTCTCCATCACCGCTGATTGAGATCTGTTTTCTGTGGCTTTCAGACGCACTCTCCGAGACTGGTCCCACCCCCACAGCCGCAGCCGCCCCCTCCGCCGCCACCGCAGCCGCCGCAGCAGCCGCCGCCGCAGCCGCCGCAGCAGCAGCCGATCCGCAGCCTGTTCCAGCAGCAGCCGCTGCAGCCTCTGCTGCCCCTGCAGCATCCGCACCACCCCTCCCCTCCACAGGGGATGCACATGCCGCCCCAGGTCGAGACCCCCAGGGTGATGATGACCCCTCCTCCTGGGACGCCGCAGCAGCCCAAGAACATCCACATCAACCCGCACTTCAAGGGGGCGGTGGTCACGCCGGTTCAAGGTACGGCCCTCACCGCTCACCGCCGCGGGTGCCAGCGCCCCACTCTCCCCCTGAGCTCCCTGCGGCCGCACGTCTGGGGCTGGCACAGCGTGCCCCTCGGCCCCCAGGACGCGTTGGGCTCAGGACCAGGCTCGTCTGCCGCACACGGCACCTCTTGTCGAGTGACTTGGCACCAGGCAAACCAAAGTGGAGGCCGTGAGCCGCGATGGTGGTGTGGCTGGGGCGGGCCTGGTGGGCCTGCTGCTGGAGCTGCCCGTGCTGCTGCCCCGGGGTCCGCAGTGAGCGGTGGCAGCACAAGCCCCCCACTGCCTGCTTGAGGGTGGGCGACTGCACGGCCCCCTCCGGCGCATGTCCCGGGATCCTGGAGCTGGCGTGGAGCCATGGTGGTGGCCTCCCCTGCCCTGCCCCAAGTTCCTGCGTGCTGCAGCTTCCCAGGCTGCCTGAGCAGCGCGTGTGCCGTGCCAGGGTGTCACCAGCATCTGGGAGGGTGACCGTGCACTAGCAGAAACGAGGGGCGGGGAGGGCAGGCTGCACTGTGCGGTTGGAGTCAGAGGGGGCTCGTGGCGTGACTGTCCTTCTCTAGGTGAGCCAGGTCACTGTGCTCAGAAAGGCAGGTGTGCCGTCTGTGGGTGACGAAAGCGAGAAGTGTGGGCACAGGGCAGTGAGACCCAGGAGCCACTCCGAGGGCTGTAGCATCTCTGAGAACAGGGGACAGAGACGTGAGGAAGGGGGCAGAGGAAAGCCGTGGCCCTCCTGTTCGGATGGGCTCCTCGTTGCCTCCTGGGAGCGAGTGCAGCCATGCTGTCCCACGTGGGGCTGGCTCAGGGGGGCGATGGCACGGCAGTGCATGGTGGGCAAGACTGAGCCGACCTCGTGAGCTGCGTGAGTGGGAGGACAGGGATGGAGGCACACCCAGGAGGCCAGAGTGATGCCCAGGGGCCTGAGCTCGCGGGGGAGTTGTCGCCAATCCCCGGGGGGGGGGGGGGTGCAGATCTTGACGGGGGTGGGCAGAGTTCTGGTCTGGGGGTGTCAGGTTGGAGGCAGCAGCTGGACAGCTCAAGGCTGTCTGTGGGTACTCTGCTGGGTCTGGGAGTGCAGGTGGGGTCTGCTGGCATAGTAACAGATCTGGAGCCTGTGGGACCCCAGGGGAGCCGTCCTTGAACTTGGGGCTCTCGCCATTGAGAGGCGGGGCCTGTGTGGAGGAGGGCAGGGGGACAGGAAGTGCGAAGGGGATGACGAGGAGGGGAAGAATGGGCAGGCCGGCCTGGGTTCTGCTAACTGGGCTTGGATGAGAAGTCACAGGATCTGGGGAGAGGGCTTCAGTGTGGGAGAGGCACCATGGCGTCGTCCTGCGGCTTGAGCCAGCACAGAGCCTGCGTGCTGGAACCTGGAGTTCTGGCCTCTCTGCCGCCCGCTGTGAACATGGCCCAAAGGCTGGCGCAGGTGGGCACTGGGCCCACCTGGGCTCGGTTCTGGGCGCTCTTGTTGCTTTTCACAGTTTGTTAAGAAGGTGCCGAGTAATCACCAGCCTTCTGTGTGAGAAATCTATTAATTATAGTTGGACTTCTTCTCAGCCACTCCTTTTGGGTTTCTCATTTTCTTCTAGCTAAAGGAACTTAAATTTTGTACATTGTTGCAGTTAATTGGTAGGAATGGCTCTTTAATTCCCAAGTTTAAAAGTAGGTGGTGAGTATCTTTGATGGTCTGGATATTCTGTGTTTGATTCTGAACTTTAAAGGCACCTCCATGTTTTTCAGTGTGTAATTTTATTTCTCCTTAGCCTTCAGTGTAGCCTCCTGGGGTCGGAGATACACTCGTTTTTCCTTCTGCACCTGAGGTGGTGCTGACGTGTCTCAGCGGTGTGGGCGGTCAGCCCAGGACTGTGTAGTCTTGACCGTTAGCCGCCTCTGGTCTGGACACGCTGGGTCAGCCTCCCGCGAGAGCGATGCCAGTTTTCCTTTCCTCAGCGTCAGGGTTCTGCAGTTAGTCCTGCTTGCGTTTGACCGCGCGGTGGTGCAGGCCGGGACCTACCTGCCTTTGATTTGGACCTGGGTGCTGATGGCGAGACTTCTTTGTGTAGCTCATAGTTCCAGAACAGTGCATCTCGGGCCGCCCTCTTCATTGTGGTTGCCTTTGAAGCTGCATCGTTGATTGCTCGCACGCTGGAAATCCCCCAAGGTGGAACTCAGCTAGGTCACGTCCTTAGGTCCTGCTGACGCAGTGCCTCTGGGCAGGTCTGTCACCTCTTCTCACAAGGGCACCAGTCCTGTGGCCAGGGCCCACCCACTGACCTCCGTTTCCCTAGCCGTCTCTCAGGGGCCCCAGCCGGGGTCAGAGCCTTGGTTCACGACACGTGGCGATTGGAGGTGTCCGTGGTGGAACGGCAGCGCCTTTTAATAAGGGCACACGTGCCTCCACACAGCCAGCAGCCCACTCGGGCAGGGTGTTCTCAGCCCAGACCCTCAGGGCAAGGGTTACAGAACTCACAGGGGCCTGACTCCGCCTCAGGCTGGAGGTTTGGCACCTGCTTCCTTCCTATGACAAAAATTACTGTTCTAGAGTTATTGATTCTTTATTCTTCCGGTAGGTCAGTGGGAGTTCTGCTCCTTTAAAAGTGAGACTAAAAGCAAAACTAATGTTGGCGTGGTGGGCGGTGGTTTATTAGCTTGTTCTCTGGGCTCACGTGTGTGTGTTCACATGTGAGTGTTGGCGCGGCCTCCAGGACCACGGACCTGCCTGTGTTTTCCCTTCTCTGCCTCCTTACCCTGCCCCCCATGATGAGAGAATTCATGTCTATCTGTATCTGTATTGGGGAGAAGTGCAACAGTATGTAATAGTCTTGGTGACCTGACTCTGAGTGTGGAAAGCAAGTAGGCCTTCCACTTTAAAGGAATGGTATCTTTTATTGTGTAATACAGTGCTTTTCAGTAGCAAGTCACTGTTAAAATTTCTTTTTTTTTTTTTAAAGATTTATTTATTTATGCATACAAGCACTGGGGCACAGACCAGAGGTGTCGGGGGGTGAGAGGATTCACCACAGAGAGC